>CAMOHE010045305.1:697-86615 GCA_946598075.1 Artocarpus hirsutus | reverse complement strand
TCCCCTTTGCTAGCTCACAAAATCCTGTAACGATACGGCGTGCTTTTATAATAATTGGTGACTTATGTCAATTTATTAGATTGGTTGAAAATTTGGAAGAATCAAATAATTCATGTCTGTTTATCGGTTGCATTAATTTTGTAAACAAAATTAATTCAAGATAAACTTGTTGAATTATTGGGGTCAGATAATTCTTGTCTTTTTATCAGTTGATTTAATTTTGGATAAATTAAATCAAGATAAACTTGTAGAATTATTATGAATCTATTTATTTTCTTAGAGATTATCTAGATAAAGTTGTTTTAATTAGATAACTTCTCTATTGGGTTATTTGAATTAAAACTGAGGCTTTATCTTATAGAATCTTGGGTGAAAAATAAAAGATTCACGTGATTTTTATTTCGACAGTTCGGCATGCCGAACTTAAAGTTCGGCCCGTCGATCAGGCAAGTTCGGCCTGCCTATGCGCGAATTAAAAATCACACGTTTTCACGTATTTTTACGCATATCTTATCCGATATAGACCCAAATTTAGTTTTGTTTCGAATTTTTGAGACCTTATCTGATAAGGAATGACCCTAGACCCAACCTCTATAAATAGGGAGTGAGTCTAATGAGTTATAAAGATCAATAGAGAGATTAAGAGTGATACTCTACTGGTGAGAATCTGAAACTCCCTGAGAGCTCTTGTTCATAAATCACGAACACTAGCTTTGGGTTCTCTCAATTGGTTGGAAGGAGAGTCACCTTGAGGAAGAGCTGTACGTGTGAGCCCACACCCACTCTGATCGTGGATAGAGAATAGCAAAGAAAACCAGTTGATTAAGGCTCTTCTGGAACGTTACTTCTCTACACAGATTTCGGGAGCTTTTCGGCGCATACAAGGTCAGTAAGATCAGGTTAATTTATACATATAGCATGTCAAACTTGTGTTTTGGAAAATACTCTGATCTAAAATTTTTAAAATTTCGCTGCGTATTATTTTTTCAACACAGTCTACCTGCTATTTATTAACACAACATTATGAATACTTTGATGCTGACAACATTGCTAAATTTTAACAAGTTTGAGCCGGGATAAGTAGAAGCGCCTTATTATTTTGTTCATCGATTTAGGGGAGAGCAGAAACTTGGTTTGAGTTTCACGAGAGACCGGTAGGTCTTATTGTTGTACTTTGGCATTCTAGGATGGTATGATTATATTTTTATAGTTAAATACTTGCTTACAATTATAGACATGGTACGAATTTAGGATTACGAGATAACACTTTCTTTCTGCTACATATAAGTGCTCAGTCATTTTCTGTAAGTATATATAGTGCTCAATCATTTTTCTGTAAGGTATAAGATTAATGAACAAGATTAGCTGAAAGAACAATGCAAGGGGCAAGATTTTAGGATGGTATGATTATATTTTTATAGTTAAATACTTGCTCACAATTATAGACATGGTATGAATTTAGGATTACGAGATAACACTTTCTTTCTGCTACACATAAGTGCTCAGTCTTTTTACGGTAAGGTATAAGATTAATGAAAGAGATTAACTGAAAGAACAATGCAAGGGGCGACACTTTTTTAGTCACGAGGAGCAAGATTTTAGAGCTTAGACTTGAAGATAAATGCATAAATTGAAAAAAGAAAAAGCAGAGAAAAGCGTACAATCAATGCTGAGCTATTACTTATATACCAAGACATAGAAATTCGGATTACTTGGCTAACAATTGAATCCAAATTAATAGAGATAAGATTTATATGTTTGTTAGGATTTTTGTTTTTTCTCCAGATCAGGAGAACCTAATTTTTAAGAGTTAGTTCAGTTTTCTAGTGTTTTCTGTTTTACCTTTCATTATAGATAAGTTGTACTCGTTGCCTTTAAAATCATTGAGAACAAAATCATTCCAAATTAAAAAATTCCTCTGACTAACTAGATGGTATCAGAGTTGTCCACCCAAAGTAAAAAAAAAAAAAAAAAATCATGGGAAAAAGTCCAATATTGGCGATAAAAGGACCAGTTCTTTAGAGGTTGTTTCTGAGCCTCTCTTTGCCATTTCCAGTGTCAATAAAAGAGCAGATAATTCAATCCTCCATATTACAGGGCACAAGCTTAACGGGAGAAAGCTACCTACAGTGGTCACAATTAGTCATGATGTACATCTCAGGACGAGGGAAGGATGATTGCCTCACCAAAGAAAAGGAGATACTAGAGAAGGAAGACCCTAAGTTTAAAACCTGGAGATCAGAAAATAATATGGTCAAGTCCTAGTTGATCAACTCTATGGAAAAGGAAATTGACCAAACCTTTCTGTTTTATGAAACTTCAAAGAAAACATGGGAAGCTACCAAACAAACTTATTATGGCAGTGAAAATACTGCAAAATTGTTTGAATTACAAAACACCTTGAGAGACTTACGACAAGGAGACATAGAGGTCACTCAATACTTCAACATGTTGACTCGATACTGGCAGCTTGATGTTTTTGAGGAGTTACAATGAAGTTGTCTAGAAGATAGCGCCCGATATAAGAAGGTTGTTGATAGAGAAAGAATTTTTGCTTTTCTTGCAGGGCTCAACAAGAATTTGGATGAAGTTTAGGGCAGAATCCTTGCTACAAAACCCTTACTTCGAGAAGACTTCTTAGAAGTCAGATGTGAAAAAAGTAGAAAGAAAGTTATCAAGAAAGAAAATTGTGTACCTACGTCATGGAAGGATCATCCTTAGTCAACCGCTGACAAAGTCAGTCAAGTTATCAAAGCCTTAAAAATAGAGGCAAGAAGGGCAGACCTTGGTGTAATCATTGTCACAAACCAAGACATACGAAGGATACTTGCTGGAAAATCCATGGAAGACCAACAAACATGAAGCCAAATGGTGCTCGTGATCAATCTGCCAAGTCTGATAGGAAAGGAAGGAGTTTCGTAACAGCTGGAGAAGAGCAGCCACCAATCAAGGCTTTATTCAATAAAGAGCAGATTACTTTACAAAAAAAAATGTTCGGCCAAGTCTCCACAAGCCAATCCATTATAGGAACAGGGGCAGTAGACAAAAAGGTAAATTCTTAAATGCTTTGAGTGTGGAAACTGAGAGATTGAAGGCTTGGATTGTAGATTTTGGGACTTCGGTCCACATGTAAGGAGACAGGTCCTCATTCAAAACATTTAGCTCTTGTTCTAAGGGCTTTAAAGTTCAAATTGCTAATGGTTCAGTGTCAACAGTAGCTGGTAAAGGGTGGTCCATTAAAATTTTTGAAAATCTGACACTAAATACAGTTCTATTTGTCCCTATTTTATCCTATAATCTACCCTCTATTAGTAAGCTCACAAAGGACAAGAATTGTATTACTAAATTCTTTCCTATATGCTGTGAATTTCAAGATTCAGATTTGGGGAGAACGATTGGCAATGCTAAATAGTATGAAGGCCTCTACCTCCATAAAGCTGATGTTTCCAGCAAAAAAACAAGCTGTAACTGCAAACTGTGAATTCATTCCTGCCTTAGTTTCATATTCAAATAGGAATTCTCTTTTCAGTCAAATAATGTTATGGCACCATAGATTAGGCCATCCAAATTTCCAATATTTGAGACATTTGTTTGCTTTTTTGTTCAAAAATATTAATGTGAATGATCTATATTGTGAAGTTTGTCAATTTTTCAAACATTGTTGAAACTCATATCCTGCACAATTATATAAAGCATCACATCCATTTTTCTATTATTCACGGTGATATCTGGGGTCCCTCAAGAGTTAATAATGTTTCAGGTGCAAGATAGTTTATCTCATTTATAGATGATCATACTAGGATTATATGGCTGTTTTTAATGAAGGAAAAGTTTGAAGTAGGTCCAATCTTTAAAAACTTTCATTCTATGATCCAAACACAATTTCAATCTAAAATTCAAATTCTTAGAACTAACAATGCACAAGAATATTTCCATTCTCTTCTTGGATTATCCCTGCTAAAACATGGGATAATCCATCATAGTACGTGTGTTGAAACACCACAACAAAATGGGGTAGCTAAGAGGAAAAACAAACACCTCTTAGATGTTGCAAGGTCGCTAAAGTTTACATCCAATGTTCTAAAACATTCTGGGGGGAAGCCGTACTCACTGCATCATATCTTATAAATAGAGTGCCATCTAGGATTCTCAAGTTTCGAACACCAGTTGAGTGCCTTACAAAGATATTTCCTCAAACAAGAGTTCTTTCCTCCATTCCTCTAAAAATTTTCAAATGCTCAGCTTTTGTCCACATTCATCAGCAACACCAAAGTAAAGTAGATCCCAAAGACTTAAAATGTGTTTTCTAGGATATTCAACCAGTCAAACATGATATAGATGCTACTCACCAATAACTAGGAAAATATATATCTCCATGGATGTTACATCCTTCGAGCATCAACCATTTTATCCCAAAACCCATCTTCAGTGGGAGTTTTTGAGTCAAGATCAGTTTTGGGATCTCACTTGTCCAAATCCTAGTCTCCAAAGTCAAATCAAGATGAATCTCAGTTAGTAATCAATCCTAACACATCTCTATGTCAGCCAAGTTCTAATCCAAGTCCTAGCCCATCACCTCAAACTCAGTCAACATCTGAAAAACAAACACAGTCATGTAACCTGTAGTGTCCAAATCCACAGCTTGAGAAATCACTTGAGTTTCAAGTGTACTCAAGGAGACGATGGCCTCAAGAGGTAGAGTCCCTCACACCTACATTGCAAAACCAAGAATCCAACCCTATGCCATAATCCTCTCCACTAGGTAATACAAGTCTTGAATCACATCTTAAGAACACTAATAATGAGCTAGAACAACCTATTGCAATGAGAAAAGGTGTCCGTTCATGTACAAAACATTCTATCTATAATTTTATCGCATATGAGAAGTTATCACCCAGCTACTCTACCTTTGTGACTAATCTCTCTCATGAAGACATACCTACTAACATACAGGAGGCTCTTAAAAGACCAGAATGGAGAATGGCAGTGAATGAAGAGATGCGAGCTCTTAAACAAAACAAAACTTGGGAATTGTCTGAATTACCAACTAGAAAATAACCTATGGGATGCAAATAGATATTCACCGTAAAGTACAAAGTAGATGGAAATATAGATAGATACAAGGTGCAATTGCTGCCAAAAGGATTTACACAGGCTTATGGTATGAACTATCAAGAAACGTTTGTACCTGTTACAAAGTTAAATAGTGTCCATGTACTACTATCCTTGGCAACCAACCTAGATTGGCCTCTTCATCAGTTGGATGTGCAAAATGCCTTCTTCAATGGAGACTTAGAAGATGAGGTGTAT
Source organism: Artocarpus hirsutus (assembly GCA_946598075.1). NCBI lineage: Eukaryota > Viridiplantae > Streptophyta > Magnoliopsida > Rosales > Moraceae > Artocarpus > Artocarpus hirsutus. The sequence goes on along the minus strand of CAMOHE010045305.1, from coordinate 81,305 downwards.
ATGGAGATTCCACTAGGTTTCAAGAACTCAAAGAATGAAAATCTAGTGTACAAACCACACAAGTCATTGTATGGACTCAAACAATCACCATGAGCTTGGTTTGAGAGATTCACAAAGGCAGTAAAAAGATATGGATATGTTCAGGGACAATCAAATCATACTTGTTTTTTTCAAACACTCACCAGATGGAAAATTTTCAATTCTAATTGTTTATGTGGATGATATTATTCTCATAGGCAATCGCATAGAAGAGATGGAGAGGTTGAAGTCTTTCCTAGCCCACGAATTTAAGATCAAAGATCTCAGTGCACTTAAGTACTTTCTTGGAATGGAAATTGCCAGAAAAAAAATTGCAGTGTCACAACGTAAGTATATGCTTGACTTGCTAGAAGAAATTGGATGCAACCTACAAGATTGGCCTCAAAGAAGATAGTCCCTTAGTAGACAAAGGAAGGTACCAAAGACTTGTAAGAAAGTTCATTTATGTGTCTCACACATGTCTTGATATTGCTTTTCCAGTCAGTGTTGTTAGCCAGTTCATGAACAATCCTATAGAGAAGCACATGGAAGCAGTCTTTTGAATTCTCAGGTATTTGAAGAAGAATCCAAGCAGGGGATTATACTTTGGGAAAGGAGAAAATAGGAGGATTGAAATATACACTGATGCAAATTGGGCTGGATTATTAACTGGCTGTACGTCTACTTCAGGGTATTGCACTTTTGTGTAAGGCAATCTAGTCACTTGGAGGAATAAAAAGCAATCGTTTGTTGCAAGAAGTAGTGCAGAGGTAGGGCTAAGGGCAATGGCACATGGAATATGTGAAGGAATGTAGCTGAAGAGGCTACTAGAAGAGTTAAAGATCCCTAAAGTGACGAATCTAGGATTTCTTGTGACAACCAAGCAACAATACAAAGTGTAAAAACCCAATTCACCATGATCAAACCAAGCATGTGGAGATTGATTGGCACTTTATCAAAGAGAAGATAGAAACTGGAGAACTTCAAGTTACTTACACTGCCACTTGATTACAAACAGTTGATGTTCTTACAAAGGCCCTGCCTAAGACCAACTTTGAAGAAATGATTTCCAAGCTAGGCATGATTAACATCTATTGCCCAACTTAAGGGGGAGTGTAGAAATTTGGATTAGTTGGCTAACAACTGAATCCAAATTAATTGGGATAAGATTTTTATGTGTTGAAATACGGTTCCTAATTCCAAGGAACAACTATGATTTTTTTTTTTTATTCAGAAGATTAGAATAAAGAAATTAGTTTAAACTGATTCCATTATATTAGAAGATCCCTTAATTTTAGGAAGTTGATATCCTTGATTTTGTTCTCTGCATAGAGGAAATCAGGGAAATTAGTTCTTTCCCTAGTTTATAAATTATGTAAATCTCATTCATGGTTAATAAGATTGAGTAGAATAATTTTTCACTCATAAATCTTCATGGTATCAAAGCTAGATCTAGGCCACTTTTAAATCTTCTCACAATACTCGCTCATCATCATGGTTAACGGGAAAGAAAGCACTAGCTCCGAACTCACGTCCAAGTCAGAGGCGACCATCACAAGGACTGCTGGTGTGCTTGAAGGAACAATTCTGCCCATCACTAGTCACAAACTCAATGGATAAAACTTCATTCAATGGGCTTAATCCATTCGAATTTTCATCTGTGGGAGAGGAAAAGAAGAGTACCTCACTAGTGCCATAACAGAACCCAGTGAAGATGATCCCACCTACAAGACATAGAGACTTGAGAACAGCATGGTCATGTCATGGCTACTAAATTCCATGACAAATGAAACTGCTGAGAACTTCATGTATCACAATACAACAAAAGAAATATGGGATGCAACAAAGGAAACTTATTCAAATGTTGACAATACTTCAGCAATATTTGAAATCAAGAGTATTCTCTATGGTTTTCAACAAGGAGAACGATCAGTTATAGAGTATTTTAACACTCTTACACGTCACTGGCAGCAGCTGAACATCTATAAGGAAATACAGTGGAAATGCCCTAATGATGCAAAACAATACAAGAGACTCCTGAAGCAGGACAGAGTCTATAAATTCCTCCTTGGACTCATCTCAGACCTAGATGAAGTTCGTGGAAGGATTCTCAGCACCAAGCCTCTTCCTAGTGTACGAGAAGCATTCTCTGAGGTATGAAGAGAAGAAAGCCAAAGAAAGGTTATGCTAGGAACACAATCCACATCTCAAAACACTGAGGGCTCCACACTTGTTACACAAGGATATCAACATGCCAATAATGGTAGCAGCAACAATCAATCAAAGAAGAACCAGCCATGGTGTGATCACTGCAAGAAAGTAGGCCATACCAAAAATAATTGCTGGATTTTACATGGCAGACTTACAGAACACAAGCCTCAAAACAAGGAGAGCTGTGGAAACACAGCCAATGTCACCCCATCCAATTAGGAAAATGGCACCTCTACATCTAATTCGAGCCTATTCAGCAAGGAACAATTAGAAGCCTTATAGATAATACTTCAACAAACTCTACAAAATGTTCGGAGTTCAGTTGGCACTACAACTATTGCAAAAAAAGGTAATGTTATTTATGCCCTTAGTGTTAGAAATGGGAAAGCAAATTCATAGATTTTCGACTCTGAAGCATCAGATCACATGACTAGGGATATTAGTGTGTTTGATAAATATTCCCCAAATCATGACAATTCAACTGTCCGTATAGCTGATGGCTCATATTCAAGGGTGGCCGGTGTAGGTTCAGTTATTCTTTCAAAGGATATCACACTCAAATCAGCCTTATATGTTCCTATGCTGGATTGCAATCTCCTCTCAGTAAGCAAATTGAATCAAGATCTTAAATGTATTACTAAATTTCTTCCCAATATGTGTGAATTTCAGGCTTTGGCTTCGGGGAAGAGGATTGGCAATGCTGAAGTATGTGCAGGACTCTACCTCCTACGAGTTGATGGTTCAGAGAAGCAGTCACAGAAAGCAGCTTGTGTAGTCTCTTCTTCTAGCAATAATAAGGATAATGCCATCATGTTATGGCATTATAGACTAGGCCATTTGAATTTTCTATATCTTAAAAAATTGTTTCCATCATTATTCAACAAAAATTCTAAACTTTTTCATTGTGAAATCTGTCAGTTGTCCAAACATACATGATAGATGCTTCGTATATGTTTGGACAGATAATGGAAAGAATACTACAACAGTATTCTCGGGTCATACCTCAAGAGGCAAGGCATCATACACCAAAGTTCCTATGTGGAAACTCCACAATAGAACGGCATCGCTAAAAGGAAAAATGGACATCTGATAAAAGTGACAAGATCTCTAATGCTCACTTCCAACATTCCAAAGCACTTCTAGGGTGAGGCAGTTCTAACTACAACCTTTTTAATTAATTGAATGCCATCTAGAGTGCTCAATTTTTAATCACCATGTCAAGCACTTTCTCACTTATATCTAAACAATAAACTCATTTTATCTATTCCTCTTAAGGTTTTCAGGTGCACTGCTTTTTTTACATATACCTCAAAATCAACATCAAAGCAAGTTAGATCCAAAATCATTAAAATATGTCTTCCTTGGTTACTCATCGAATAAAAAGGGGTATATGTGTTTCTATCCTACCACTAAAAAATTCTTTAATTCCATGGACGTCACTTTTTTTTTTTGAACATCAACCTTTCTATCCTAAGCTTGGCATTCAGGGAGAGAATTTAACCTTTGAATATCAATCTTGGGAACCTGAGTTTGTCCCTTTGTCTCCTGAGTTCACTTCATTGTCACCCAATACTAGTCCATGGTCTTCCATTTCATTGTCACCCAATTTTGGCCCATTGTCTTCCACTCCAACTAATCCACTTGAGTCATTTGTTTCCAATAATCCACTCAAACTTGAGAAATCTCAACCACTAGTTCAACATCAAGTAACACTGCCGTCTCCAATGACTCCGAAAACTATACCAACTTGTAATGAAGTTATATATACTCGAGAAGGCCACGACCTCAGACTCAAATGGATAAAGAGACCTGCGCTTCACCAAAGCAATGTCAAGTACTTGAACTGCATCCAAAGTTCGCCGAACCACACTCAGGTAATACAAATGTTGATTCTGTTGTTATTGAGGATTCTAATGATGATGATTAGCCCATTGCCTTAAGGAAAGGTGTTCGTTCATGCATACTCCATCCTATTGGAAAGCAGGTCTTTTATGAAAAACTATCACTAAAATTCAAAGCACTTGTGACTTCTATTGATAGCATTCCAATTCCTACAAATGTATGAGAAGCTTTTCAATACCCTAACTGGAAGGCAGCTGTTGATGAAGAAATCCAGGCATTGGAAAAGAACAAAACTTGGGAAATTTCAAAATTGCCACAAGGGAAGTGTCCAGTCGGCTATAAGTGGATATTCGCTGTTAAATACAATTCTGATGGAAGTGTAAATAGGTATAAGGCCCGCGTAGTGGCTAAAGGATACACTCAATCGTATGGCATTGACTATGAAGAAACATTTGCTCTAATTGCAAAGTTTCAGTCGGTAAGGGTCCTCTTATCTCTAGCAGTTAATCTAGATTGGCCACTCTACCAACTAGATGTGAAAAATGCATTTCTAAATGGTGAACTGGAGGAGGAAGTTTATATGAGAATCCCTCTTGGATTTGAAACACAAGAGAACTCAAACAAAGTATGTAAACTGTTAAGGTCACTATATGGTCTTAAGCAATCTCCTTATGCTTGATTCGACAGATTAACTAAACTATTGAAGAAACATGGAATGGTTCAGTGTCAAATGGATCATACAATGTTTTTCAGGCACTTTACTGCTGAGAAGACAGCTCTCCTCATAGTGTATGTCAACAACATCATAATTACCAGTAATGATGTAGAGGATATAGATAAACTCAAGAAACTTCTGGCAAGCGAATTTGAAATTAAAGACCTAGGCTATCTCAAGTACTTTCTCGACATGGAAATAGCTAGGTCGAGACAAGGGATCTCTGTCTCACAATGTAGATATGTACTGGATCTCCTTAAGGAAACAGGGATGCTCAGCTGCAAACCTGTAGACACTCCAAAGGAACCAACACAGAAAGTGGGAGAAGAAGAAGACAGTCCCCTCATTGATAAAGGCCAGTACCAAAGACTAGTGGGAAAGTTAATCTACTTATCCCATACTAGACCACACATTGGATTCTCTATGAGTGCGGTAAATCGTTATATGAATAATCCAACTGAGAAGCATATGAAGGCAGTACTTCGCATCCTGCAATATCTCAAGAAAACTCCTGGCAGAGGATTACTCTTCAAGAAAAATGACAACAAGAATGTTGAAGTGTTTACTACCGCAGATTGGGTTGGATCTATAACTGACAGGTGATCAACCACTGGTTATTGCTCCTATGTTTGGGGAAACTTGGTCACATGGTGCAGTAAAAAACAGGCTATAGTAGCCAAAAACAGTGCAGAAGCTGAATTCAGAGTTGTGTCACAAGGTTTATGTGAAGAAATTTGGCTTGAAAGGATGCTCAAGGAACTGGGTGTTTCAAAAGGCTACACATTGAAGCTGTTCTATGATAACAAAGCAGCCATTAGTATTGCTAAATATCTAGTTCACCACGACAAGACTAAACATGTAGATATAGACCGTCATTTTATTAAGGAGAAAGTTGAAGAAGGAATTGTCAAGCTCGAGTACATCCCATCTCATCTTCAAACAACAGACATTTTGACCAAAGCTCTTCCTCAGAATGACTACAAGAACCTGAAGAACAAGCTAAATATGATTGACATCTACTGCCCAGCTTGAGGGGGAGTGTTGAAATACAATTCCTAATTCCAGGGACAGCTAGGATTTTTTTTTATTTAGAAGATTAGAATAAAGAAATTAGTTTAAACTGATTCCATTAGATTAAAAGATCCCTTAATTTTAGGAAGTTGTTATCCCTGATTTTGTTCTCTACATAGAGGAAATCAGGGAAATTAGTTATTTCCCTGGTCATATATTATGTAATTCTCGTTTAAGATTAATAAGATTGAGTAGAATAATTTTCACTCATAAACCTTCATTGTGTTAGGATTTTTGTTTTTTCTCCAGATGGGAGAACCTGATTTGTAGGAGTATGTTTAGTTTTTTAGTGTTTCCTGTTTTACCTTTCATTATAAATAAGTTGTACTCTTTACTTTCAAAATCAATGAGAATAAAATCATTCAAAATCAGAAAATTCCTCTGATTAACCACACATTAAATTTTGTTACTTTATTGATGCAGACCTTCCAACCATTGGACATCTCTGAGAGTACATGAGCTGGAAAAGCACAGAACCTCTAAAGCTAATTTTGGGTTCTCATCTAACAGAACAAAAATAATATTGGCAAAAACAAAAAGTAACAAATAAAATTGGAAACTGTCACCAAGAATCTACTCAAAGGATCTTCCTTGCGTATATTAAACTACCGCGTTACCACCTATTAGGCAGTTTAACGATTCCCGTTTGATTCTCCAGAAAAGCCGACCTGTATTAGCACATATTCACATCGCACAGGTTTGATTGTAGTCTACCAGCGCCAGAGGCATCATAGCAAAATCTTCACCTCTTTATTGCTTCTGTAATCTCTCACAATTACACAGCCTCGAGCTATTAACAGCTTGCCTTCATATCTAAAAAAATTTCAGAATCCTTCTTCAACTTGTAACTTTAATGACCTCAGCTTCATTGTCACTGTAATCTCCCCAACATTTGGTCGGTTTTTCCTCGTCTACTACATTGCTGGCTTCTTTCGCCACATCATTATCACCAACCGCAGGAACTATTTCCACTTTGCTTGTTTCAATATTTGGACCAGCATTTACTGTACCTACAAATTGATCTTCTTGAGGCTTTTCTTCGGATTTCTGTGTTTCACAATGGACTTCTGTTGAGGGCTTCTCGGTACTCTCCCCAACAGCAGCTTCAGCAGTGTTGCTTTCGATACCAGTGCTAACATTCACAAGACCGGCAGACTCTACCGAACTGACTGGGGACGTTGGAAAACCATTTTGAGTAACTGGAATACCATTCAGTGACGCTGGATATCCATTTGGTGACAAGGGAATACCATTTGGAGACACAGGATAACCATTTGGAGATGTAGGATAACCATTTGGAGAAACTGGGTAGCCATGGGGAACCCAAGTTTGGCCCGGTACAAACTCTGCCGCATGGGGGTTCATTATTCGTGGACTGAAATGGTTAGCATCACCAATATGTTCATCATTGTTGTAACTCAGTTTATTACGTGAAACCCGATTTCCAGTTCTGTTGTAGCCACCAGACAACCGTGGACCATATGGAACCCTGGCTGTTGCTGACTGATGAGGTGATCTTCGGACAGGATAAACCGTGAAAATTGGAGCAATGTTAACAGGTGGGGGCAAAATTCCTCCATGCTCTTTGAATCCTGGAACTGGGATAGAACCAAAAACAGGAATCGTTGACGGATTGAACGGAGGTGCAGCCGCAGAAAGTTTCTTTGTAGACTCCTTTCCAGTTTCAGGCCCGTCATGCTTTTCTCCTTCAGTTGCCACTGGCTTACCACCTGTGTCACCATCGGGTAAATCGCATGGCTTTTCATCTCCCTCTCCAACTCTGATGTTTGCATCTACAGCCTCTTTTTCCTGCGATAGATTCATATCTTCAGTTAAAACAGATTGGGTGGTCCCTATACCAGGGCGACTTCCTGGCATTGCCGCTTCTGACTGCTCATTTTTTGGGCCGCTGGCGTCTAAATTTTTGGCATAAACAATTTTTTCAACTCCAAGAACTGCAACACTACCAGATTTTGCTCCTGTGTCTTCAACTGTGGTTTCCGCTTCCATCTCTCCAACAATGACGATCTTTCCCACCTCCAAGGACTCTTTTACAACAGTATCCCCAACTTCAGCACGTTTTTCATCATTGTTGGAGCTTTTAGTTTTCTCCTCAGAAACCAAAATCTGTTTCACTTCTACAGGTACTTGAATTTTGTCCATCTCCAAATCCTTTACCATTGTCGCTTCACCAAATGGGGCATCTGCAGCGCAAGTCTCCTGGCTCACCTGCGAGCTTTGTTCAGTGGGAGAACCATCTTTTGGCAACTGGTTGGTCACTGCCTTCACAATTGTCCCAGGTCGAGCAAGGGCAACTTCTTTGTAAGAAAAAAGTTTTCCAGCCGCCTGAACACTAATTTGATTCAAGGTAGGAGCAGACGTGACGGATGGATCGACTGAAGCCGGGCTAGCTGGGGCTGACTTTGGGTTTGATTTCCTCTCTGCTCCAGCTGGCAAAGCAGGGTTAGCTTGCTTCGGACTGAAGCTCGTGCTCTTACTAAACTTTTTGGCTGTGGGAAGAGCATTACTGGCAGAAGCATTAGGCTCATTTGGGGATGTTTTTGCCGATGTAAAATTGGTGGGTTTTCCTCGGTATCTTTGAGTCTGGGATGCATTCATAAAGTTAGTATTCAGTTTTGCCAGACTTGGCCTCCTCGAACCAGAGGGCTTGCGCCCTGTAAGTGAGCGACTTTTGGGAACAGCTTCTTGCCATCCTTCATCTGAGATGTCATCCTGAGCCAAATCATCATTTGCACTCGGTATCCCTGGTTGATCTTGTAGGCTTGAATCAGGTTTCTCGTTTCTCAGTTCTGCAAATTTGACTTCAGATTTGTTTTCTTTATCACTTGAACTCTCAGCAGTTGGAAAACTAGCGACCAAGAGTTCATCCTTCTGATACTCATCGGAGACTACTTCCCAATTGTGCCCAGGTTTGCCTTTGATCTGCGTGGTAAGGAGAAAATTTTTCCTTTCAGACTAATATCAGCAATTTATGACCTTAGACATAGAGGATTAAAACCGGGGACTGTTACATGACCTTTAAACGAGCTCTCTTTTGTGCTCCTCTTGCCTTCATATCAGCATCTGGGGCTATATAATCCAAAAGGTCTGACACACTGAACCAAGAAAATGAAAAACGTTACAGCTAATTGTCAAAATCAACTTTTTGGGCAACAAAAAGAAAAAGCCAAAAATAATAATAATTTTGATAGATGCTAGAGGTTCGTTAAACACAATTATTGATCAGATTTATTATCATGAGCTTCATCGGTGAAGATATTCAAATGATTGTAGCAGAGAAAAGCTATTACTGCCAACTTTTAGACAACTAAGAACCTTGATTGAGCAATTAATCATTTACATACAAGCTTAATCTGGTTCTGGAGATTAAGATTAATCTGGTTACAATGATTACCTTAAATGACCTTTGCTGGAGATTGAGGCATCTGGTTTTGGACTACCATTGCGAGCAGCTTCTTGCTGCTCCAAAGCCTTGGACTCGAAATACTCAAGCCATGCCGCAGCATCCTAGAAAATTTCATTTTTATCATAATTGAGAAACAAGGATCAGGAAAGAAAAAAAGTGTCAAATAAGGCTGAGACTACCTGTGTGCGTAGATCCTCGGATCCAAGCTTTGCCTGCAGAATTTGTAGGGTAGTTTGTTCATGTTGAACACTCAAAGAATAGGCTTCCATCAAAGAGAGGGCAATGGCTATAGCATGATAGCTAGCAGCAGTCTGAAAAGGAAAATAAAAACATGAGTTAGGCTCGGAAAATTACCAATACATGAAGATAATATTACAAAAATAAAAAGTCCATGACATTGGAAAATGATGTGTGAAAGTAAGGTCAAATATAATAGACAAAAGTAGCTATTTTGAGTGTGTTAAACCTCATTAAGAGGCAGAGAACACTTGTATTCTAATTTTAATGACCATTTGGTGGCTTGTGTTAGTTTGATATTCTAATCCAAAAAGTGGTTCAATCCAATGTTTCTTTTTTTTTTTTTTTTTTAATAGTTCAATCCAATGTTTTAGGTCATGCACTACCCACAACATTTTAAGATGCCAACAAACTATAATTTATCTTGCTAACCAGGATAAAGGTTTATAATGCCATCTACCTAGTTGTTAGAAACTTGTATCAATAATTTAGAAAAAGCGAGAGTGAGACCTGTATATGGTCAGCTCCAAGTAGCCTTTGATTACATTTCAGGGCCTCATGGAGATACCTCAGAGCAACATGGACATTCCCCAAACCTTCTTCCATCATGGCTACATTAATGTAGGTGGCAGCAGTGTTGGGATGAGATGGCCCGCATGTTAGGTGCAAAAGATACAATGCACGATTGACGTACCTAGAATATGGAGGAAAAAAAAAGTGAGCTAAAGGAATATTATTGGCCAGCATTGAAAATGTAAAGCAAATGTTTAAATATTGTCATCTCCAATTGGTTTGCAATTATGGGAAGGTTTGGATTTCTCTACAGCATAGCAAATGAATTATTGGTGTCAAAGAATCTTATTTGCCCCAACCGGCACTTGAACCGGCTCTTTCAAACCAATAACTCTACAGTAATCAACTAAGTTAATTTTTTGAATGGAAAAAATGTTGACAATGAATTGCAACAACAGGAAAAATTAGCAAAAAGTACACAAAGGTGTTGAAAATCTAGGAAATTATTCCCAAATTCCTAGGAATTAGATAGCTAGAATCAAGTGCATTTTGTTTTCTAGAATAAGGGATATGGGAATTATTGTGTATATTTTCCTAGTTAGCTGTCTTTCCCATTTTTAAGCTGTAGGATTTGTTTTCCCAGCTATTTATACATGTATGGCTCTCCTCAATAATGTTTTTCTCTACTGTTTATGCGTGTACAACTCTCCTCAAAAAAAAAATAAAAATGAGAATTACAGTTTTCTATTCTCAATAATTCTCATGGTACCAAAGCCATATCCAAATACCCAAAAATCCTAGGGCTAAAAACCGCCGTCCCCTTGTACAAGTCCGTACGCTACCCCCCCGTACAAGTCTGTAATGCCATCTGTACAAGCCAGCACCCGCCGTTCGTACAAGTTAGCACCGCCATCCGTACAGTTTGTACCGCCCGTCCGTACTGTCCATACAGTCTCGGAGCCCCCTTTGTATCTCGGATTTTTTTTTTCTCCTTTTCTGATGACCAAATACAACATGGCCATAGAAAAACAGATTTCAGCCTCCTCAAAGATCACTTCTTCAAGCTCCGAACCTACCATCATCGGTAATCATGGAGAACAGGATAGCATCCCTCTTCCCATTACAGGGCATAAACTGAATGGGAGCAACCACATCCAATGATCGCAGTCCGTTAGGATGTACGTATTTGGAAAGGGAAAAGACGAGTATCTCACCGGCGAAATCACTCCTCCAAAAACTGATGATCCGATATTAGAGGCTAGAAGATAGAGAATAATAGGGTCATGTCGTGGTTGATCAAATTCCATGACAAATGAAATTGAAGAAAATTTCTTGCTCTATAGCATGGCACACGAAATCTGGGATGTAGCAAAGGAATTCCACTCAAGGAAAGAAAATACCTCCGAAATCTTTGAGATTGAAACTAATCTCCATGATCTCCGAAAGGGAGGTCTTTCTGTCACCTAATACTACAACATTCTCACTCGTCATTGGCAGCGATTGGATGTATTTGAAGAGAATCAATGGGGCTATCTAGGAGATGCAAAAAAGTTCAAAGATATAATCGAAAAGAAGAGGATCTTCAAGTTCTTGATGGGACTTAACATGAATCTTGATGAAGTTCAAGGACGGATATTGGGAATGAAACCCCTACCAAGTATCCAAGAAGTCTTCTTCGAAGTGCACCATGAAGAGAGCAAGAAAAAGGTGATGATGGGAGATTCCACCACTGTTTCGGTCACAGATAACTCTGCCCTTGCTGCACACGGAGTTCAACACAACAACAACAACAACTATCAAAGAAAGGGAAGACCATGGTGTGATCACCATTGAAAACCAGGTCACACTCGTGAAAACTGCTGGAAAATCCACGGGAAACCAGCAGATTGGAAGCCCTCAAGACCAGTTCAAGACAAAGAGAGCCAAGGGAACCATGTCACAAGGAAGGGCCTGCCCTCACCAAATCCAACCCATTCAGCAAGGAACAGCTTGAAGCTTTACAAAAGATGTTCTTACAACAAGTTCCTACCCCTAACAACATTGGAACGGCATCAATAGCACACAAAGGTAATTATATGAGTGCTCTTACCATAAATTGTGGAAAAGCAGGTGCTTGGATAGTTCATTCTAGTGCGTTAGATCATATGACGGGAGATGCCACAGTCCTCCACAATTACAAACCTAGTCGAGGAAATATTGCGGTGAAAATTGCTGATGGATCTGTCTCTAAAGTGGTCAAAACAGGTTCTATTTTTGTTTCAAAGGACCTAATCTTAACATCAGTACCTCATGTCCCAAATTTGGATTATAATCTGTTGTCGGTTAGCAAACTTACTTAAGATCAAAACTATGTTGCCAAATTTTTCTCGGATGTGTGTGAATTTCAAGATTTGGATTCGAGGAGGACCATTGGCAATGCGAGGGTGTTTTCAAGACTCTTTCTACTTGAAGCCAGTGATTTTCCTAGAAGACAAACTCACAATGCAGTATGTGTTTTTAATAAAGATTCTGTTTCCAATAAAGATAGTGCAATTATGTTGTGGCACTACCGTCTAGATCATCCTAATTTTTTGTATCTTCAAAAATTGTTTCCATCTTTGTTCAAGAATGAAAACCCGAAAAATTTTCAATGTGAGGTTTATCAATTTTCAAAGCATATTCGTAATTCCTATCACATTCTTCCTTACAAGGCATCTCATTCTTTTTCAATGATTCATAGTGATGTGTGGGGACCATCTAGAATAAAAAATGTGACAGGGACTAGGTGGTTTGTGTCTTTTGTGGATGATCATACCATAATTACTTGGCTGTTTCTCATGAAAGAAAAATCAAAAGTAGGCCAAATTTTCAAAAAATTCAACGTTATGGTTCAAGCCCAATTCCAAGCAACAATACAAGTATTGAAAACCGCTAACGCAAAAGAGCATTTTTAAACAATTCTAGGGGAATACCTTAAGAGTCAAGGAATTGTTCACCAGAGCTCCTGTGTCGAAGCACCCCAACAACATGGGATTGCAGAAAGAAAGAATAGACACCGCTTGGAAGTCGCCCAGTCTCTTATGTTTACCACACACGTTCCTAAATTTTTATGGGGGGCGGCAGTTTTAACCACAGCATATCTGATAAATCAGATGCCCTCTCGAGTCTTGAACTTCCAAACACCGTGCTAAGTTCTTCTTCATTCATTTCCAAATACTCGTATATGTCCACTCTTCCCACAAAAGTCTTTGGTTGCACTGTGTTTGTCCATGTACACGCCCAACATAGGAGCAAACTCGACCCTAAGGCACTCAAATGCGTATTTGTTGAATATTCCTCAAACCAAAAAGGGTACAAATGTTCGCCCGTCACTCGATGTTTTCACAAATCCATGGATGTCTCCTTCTTTGAGCAACAACCCTACTATAAATCTGATACTAAGGGGGAGAACTTTACATCGGAATATTAGCTTTGGGACATTGATACTTTGGATACTTCCTGTGCTCCAAATCCGAAGCCAACTCAAATAGACCAAAATCAAGGCCCAATTTCTATCATCTAGCCCGAATCAAATTTCCAGCCAGAATCCCAAACGCCTCAACCTTCCACTCACACACAACCTGCCGCAATCAGTGAGTTACGTGTCTACTCTAGGAGAAACAAGGCTCAAGAAGGAACTGAACTGCAGCCACCTGACTAGAGTCATGAATCCAATCTGAAGTCAACACCTCAAACTTCACCAGGTAACTCCAGTCCCGGTCCTGCTTCTGAAAAAATGCCTATTGATGATAGACCAATTACTATAAGGAAAGGAATCAGATCATGCACTAATCATCCTATTTATAATTTTGTCTCATATGGACAATTGTCTCCTAGTCATTGTGCCTTTATTAGCAATCTTGATTAAATACAGGTTCCAGTTCAGTTCATGAAGCCCTCAATGTACAAGAGTGGAAGGCAGCCATTTGGGAAGAAATCCGTGCCCTTGAGAAGAATGGGACTTGGGTATTATCTGAGCTACCATTAGGAAAACGTCCTATAGGTTGCAAATGGATCTTCATAGTGAAACACAAGGCAGATGGGAGTGTCAATAGATTTAAAGCACGCCTATTAGCTAAGGGATTTACTCAATTCTACAGGATTGACTATCAGGAGACGCTTGCCCCTATAGCTAAACTCAATACAGTTCAAGTTTTACTCTCACTTACTTCCAATCTAGACTGGCCTTTGTATCAACTGGATGTGAAGAATGCTTTCCTCAATGGCGATCTTGAAGAAGAAGTCTACTTGGAGATACCCCTGGCTTTGACACTCGAGCTACCACCAACAAAGTCTATAAACTCAAGAAGTCATTATATGGGCTCAAGGAGGCACCAAGAGCATGGTTTGATAGATTTACTAGAGCAGTTAAAGGTTCGGATATGATCAGTGCTAGACAGGTCGCACTATGTTTGTGAAACATTCTTCCACAAAGAAAAAGGCAATACTCATCATGTATGTTGATGACATCATCCTGATTGGAGATCATGATAAAGAACTATTCAAACTTAAAGACTTCTTAGCCAAAGAATTTGAGATCAAAGATCTGGGCAATCTCAAGTATTTTCTTGGCATGGAAGTTGCACGATCTAGAAAGGGAATGTCAATCTCACAACGAAAGTATGTGTTAGATCTTTTGAAAGAAACAGGAATGCGTGGATGTAAGCCTGCTGACACTCCTATGGATCCTAACTCAAAGCTGGGAAGCAAGAATGACAGTGTACCAATTGATAAAGGTCAGTATCAAAGATTAGTTGGGAAACTTATTTATCTGTCACACAAGACCAGCCATTAGTTTTACTGTTAGTGTGGTTAGTCAATTCATGAACAACCCAACAGAGGAGCACATGGAGGCGGCATACAGAATTCTGAAGTTTTTAAAAATGACACCGAGCCAAGGATTATTCTTTGAGAAGACAATAAACAAAGAAGTCGAGATATTCGACGATGCAAATTGGGCTAGGTCTGTAACTGATAGACGATCGACTTCAAGATATTGTACATATGTCTAGGGAAACTTGGTTACTCGGCGAAGCAAAAAGCGATATGTGATGTTTCGAGGCAGTGCAAAAGAAGAGTTCAGAGCAGTAGCACACGACATTTGTGAAGAAATATGGCTGAAAAGGGTATTTGGTGAACTAAGAATTCCTGTCACGAGACCCATGAAGATGTTCGGTGATAATCAATCTACAATCAACATAGCAAAGAATGCAGTGTATCACAACAGGACAAAACATGTTGAGATTGACACACTTTGTCAGAGAAAAGAGCGAGTCAGATGCAATATCGCTACAATACGTCCCAATAAGCCAACAGACAACCGACATCTTAACTAAGGCCGTACCAAGAAAGACCTTTGAAGATCTCATTTCCAAGCTAGGTTTACTCAACATCTACAACCTAGCTTAAGGGAGAGTGTTGAAAATTTGGGAAATTTTTCTCAGATTCCTAGGGATTAGATAGCTAGAATCAAGTGTATTTTGTTTCCTAGGATAGGTGATATGGGAATTATTGTGTCTATTTTCCTAGTTAGCTGTCTTTCCTATTTTGAGGCTACAGGATTTGTTTTTCTTTGCTATTTATACGTTTACAGCTCTCCTTAATAAAAAATGAGAATTATAGTTTCTTATTCTCAATAATTCTTAGAAGGCAATGAAGAACTCTAAGGATAGTCATTGTGGTGCAACGATCTATCCTCATAAAATTAGGATAAACACGAAAGCGTACTTCAAGGCCAATTCTGTATGTTGAAGCCGATAGTAAAAAACTGCTAAATCCCCGTAACTTTTCATTGTATCTGGATGATCAAGTCCAAGCTCTCTCTCATTAATATCCAGTGCTTTTTGCTGATAAATGGTAGCCTGGTTCAAACAAACAAAGTCGTTGAATTAATAAATTATCTGTGAAATAGGATGGTAAATCAGAAATATCATGGCAAGATGTGGCTACAATATGACATTTTGACACTTCAAATTAAGTCATATAAAGTTGACAATTTTATATTGCATGACATGGATTGGATAGAACCATATGCAGCATGGAAGGCTAGTTGTGGTAAATGCTTTGTAAGGATATACCTGATTGAAGTCCCCTGTATGATAAAGCACAACAGCCAGAAGACTATATGCTCCTGCTGTCATTCGATGGTAAGGCCCACATACTGATACGAGTTTTGCAAGTGCCTTCATGATTGGATACCAAGGACTGATTCAATCAACTTTTGGAGCTAGATATGACCATGATATCAAGACAAAATGAGTAAGTCACTACATACCTTGGTTCCATAATTAACAGCATCCTCCAGTTTACCTTTGTCCAACGAAGTTTTGGATGATTCCAACAGTGTACGCCCATCAGCGGATGAACATGCAACATGCTATGCAAGCAACCATAGGTTAACTACCACAAGCAAAACGCCCTAACCAATTCACTAGATTGTACAGTTAACTATGCAGGAATTTACCTTGTATACAGGGACCATGCTTATAATATCTGCTTTCCTAAAAGGAGATGCAGTGTCCATCTCATAGTCCCTCGGGACAATATCAAGTCCAACCTGATGAAGGATTTTTAAGTAAAAAGTGTTTGTACAAATCCTAGAGCAGAACCTCATAAAGAAGCAAAAGGGTCTGGTCATTGTCTACCTTGTGACACAATCCTCGGAGAATAGCATACTTTCTTAAGTCATGGCCACTTTCATGTTTCCATTGCCACCCAAATCTTTTCAAAAGGAAAGTTTCCACCCACTTCCATTTTTGGTTCTCGTCATCTGTATATTGTACATTGTCCTTTTCAACAGATGGTGTCCCCAGCAATATATTTAAACATGCTGCTATTGACGCAGCCAAGTGAGCAACATCATGAACTGCTGCTATCACAGCTTGTAGTATGTGCTTGTACGCTCTCACAATCATCTCATGTACACAAAGTGATTGCACATGAGGGAGCTTATCAGCAAGTTCAACCTGTTACGACGGGTGAAACCATAGGAAAATATTTTAAAATATGGTATTCTGGGAAGAGAGTTGCACTTATTTTTTTCAACATGTCAGGCTATTAGATGATGCATAAAACCATTTAAAATACATCAGACAGAAAATAAAAAATATGAATTGAGAATTACCACACGTCCCAAGGAACACATTTGCAAACCCCTAGTATGCATAAAATCTGTTAATGTCCTTCCATCAACAGGCGAAAGTTCAAGGGAGCCAAAATCTGCCACCTAATAATGAAGGCACAATAACTAAAACAAATCAATACCAGTACATCTAAGAAGGAAATGAAATGAAGCTGAAGGTAATCATTTGAGAACTGACCAGTTTTGGAAGCGCAGTATCAGCATAATATCTGTGTGCCATTTCAATCAACTCATCAGGAGACTGCCATTAATGCACAAGCATGTTATTATGAGATCAAGTTCCACCCAAGAAAAAACAAAAATGATTGAAAGGAAAGTTTGTAGAATGACCAATGAAAAAAACTTTTGCATGCCAAAATAAGGAGACAAAAACAATTCAGATAAAGTGGCCACCAAACCTTAAGGTGAAGGCCTGTATCCGATTCTTTAAGCCGCAAGTATGCCGCATCTGGAAGCAGCTTTCTCCACATCATTTCCTTTTCCACATCTTGTTTCTCCATCTCCTTCTGGTTACTAGCATCTGAAGTCTTATTATCATCAAGGTTGTTACCTGCGGGAACTTCTTTTCCTGGTTCAGTTTTGCCATTCTTGACATCTATTTTCTTTTTTATTTCCTTTAGCAGTCCACCTTGCTTCCCAAGACCCTTAACAGCTGGCTCATGTTTAGCTTCTTCAGTTATCTTAGACTCGGTTTTCCCTGAAGCCTGATTTTGCAAATGTTGCACCCAACATGCTCCCAACTCCCATCTGATAGATTTCATCTGCTTAGCAGGTTCTTCCTGCAACCTCAACAAACTTTCTTCTAGTACTTTTCTTACCAAAGACCTAGAAGAATGTGAATTTTCATATTCTGAACTTTGTAGTTTCTGAACTGTACTTGACGATTGAGGTGAAGGTGACTTGTGTAATAACATTCTCAGGCTGTTACATGTGATATGCAACAATATATCAGCAACTCTTAATGAGGAAATTCCTGTTATATGTTAAAAGAAGTCCCAAATTAAGAGTAGTTGATCGGCCCTTCCTGCCCACCTGCTTCAATAACTAATATAAAAAAAAAGGTTGAATTCACCTGTTGACGTTCAGGGCATTGGCACCTCCTTCAGGCTGGTCCTCGATGTCGATGTCTTGAGGAAGAGCATTCCCCTCCCATTTCACCTCAGAAGAAACTTTCACAACAGCTGTGAAGCCGCAATGTCTAAGAACTACGACACCTAAAGTAGCAGTATCCTGCAAAACAAAAGTTGAATAAGATGATTTAAAACCATGCTTCATAGTTGAATAAGATGATTTAAAACCATGCTTCATAGGACCACAGCAAGTGTCTAAAAGCAATCAAATTACTTACATGAACTGTTGCACTCTCATCAGCTGTTATGCCTTTGAGTAAATTTCTCTGAGCAAGCTCTTCCTGCGATATTCCAAGAATCTGACTCCCATCATTTTTACAATCCAACTTGGTACTTGCATCAGGCATATCTCTTGTCACCCTAATAATAAAATCTCCAAACCTTTCCTCATGTACAAGAGATATGGTGGGATCGTTCAAGGACTCTTGATTGCCGCCAATGAGACTCCTAATCAATGCAACGGCTTTTAGAACTGACACGTCGATGAATAGACTATGAAGCAGAAAGGCTTTCCTATCTCTAATTTGCCGCTCTTCTGCTGTCTTACAAGGCATTCCAGCCAGAATGGCAAACTCTTTCGCCCACGGCCTGAAGTTGTGTTTTCCGTCTCTGCCTTGTCCACCCCCATTTCCTCCCCAGTTCTCATCTTCCACGGGAAGAGGAGGGAAAACAGATGGGTTATCAGCAATAACTGGTGGGACAACCCATGTGTTCGCTCGAAAACCGTAAGGAAGATTACCGAACTGAAATGAAATGAATACAAATATAATAGTAAATTATCTCCTCAGAGTAATAGGTGTAAAAGTATAGGAGGAAATACATACCTTATTGTGCTCAGTAAAAGCTTTCATAAGGGCATTGTATGCCTGCAAGAAAAATTGAAGATTGGTAACCACTAGAGAGCTTCAAGTAAACTAAGACATGAAACACTCTAAACACTTTGCCTGGCGTAAAGAAAAGTAGGAGACAACTAATTTTCATTTAACTGCGGAATAAAACAACTTTACAGAAATGAAAAAGAGGGGGGACAAAAAGGAAAGATGCTCACTGCTTCAAATGCCCTGCTTACTTGCTGAAGAAGACCAATCAAAGAGTGACTCAAAAGAATACGTTTCCCAGCAGGGTAAAACCCTTTTCTCGAAGCAACAATTGTCGTCGGCTTCCCATTGCAAACTCGCACCTATATATATAGTTACTAATTTTTAAACCCAACTAAGCCCAAATGGTAATATTAATTCCAAAAAATTTCCAAGAATGAAAGATATACGTAAGCGTCATTGCATGCCGATGTAGCCAGAAAACCTTACGTCAATTTGGAAGTAGTCGTCTTCTGTCTTATCCTCAAGGAAGGGACGAGTGGATCTTCTAATATCTGAAGGAGAACTCAAAGCACATTCATCAAATATAAGCCTCCATTCGTTAAAATAATAGTTCTTCCCAAAATTTTCAATTTGCACTACATTTCATGCAAAGCTGTGTACACTTTCTTCAATAAACTTGAGGTTTTCGGCCTTTTTTGTCTCCTAAACTTTTTTCTGAATTGACAAGTTGTTTCAAGAACTTTTAAATGAGGCAAATTTCCCACTAAATTTAATAAAATATTGGAAAGTGCCTCAAAATTGATGCAATGTTATAGTTTAGAGGTAAACACACTCATGCATGTAATGGTATTCAAACGAGCTCACATGATGCATATAAAAGCAACTTCATGTAAATTTTAACGGTTGCATCAATTTGGGACATTTGACACACTTTATTAAATTTAGAGTAATCTTCAATAATTAAAGTTTAAGCTATAATTTTCTAATCATGGAGAATTCAGTACAAACATGTCAAATACCTAAACCTAATCATAAATCAAGGACTTCTCGGGTGGGAACCTTTTACCGGTGATGCATGGTTTGAAATTGTTAAATTTAACCAAAATTACTGTTTTTCTATAGATTTAACAACTGAGAGATAGATTTCGATAATTGAAAGATAGATTTCTACCGGTGAGTATGTATTTCGATTCCCACCAAAAAATGAGGGATTTATAAAAAGGCTTCAAGAAAAACCTGTTTTGGCAAAATAGCTCTTTTATTTTATTTTTTTTCATCAAAAAACAAGCTTTTTACGCAGCGAATCAGCTCCAGTTTTTTTTTTTCATCCTGTATAGGTTCTTTACCTTACTACAGTTCTTTTCCTTATCTTTCTGAAAAAAACTGGGACAGTTTACCTGCTCAAAAAAGCGTATTTTTTTACGTATTTTTTTGTGTAAAAAAGAAAAAAAGCATTTCTCTAATTCAAAATATTTTTTAGCCCGTTTGTCAAGTTATGCCCCAGGAAAAAGCCTAAATTTCCACAAATAACTTTCACAGTCATTTCCTCAAACATTTCATACGCAACTCAACAAAAAAAAATCTAAATAAATAAATAAAGATCCCATTGCAACACCGAAACCAGAAGAATCGAACAACTCACAATGAAGTGGCGGCGTAAGATTCGAGAACGAGAAGAACTCGTAGAACTGCCCCAGCCTTGGCGGCGGGCACATTGACATCACCGCGTCGCAGCCTACTTCGGCGGCCTTATCACCATTGATCGCTCCTCTACCGGCGGCGGCGCCTGAAGCGGGCCCAGGTTTCTTGTCGGCGGCGGATTTAGCCTTGGTCGGACCATTGCTGGCGTCGTCAGAACTGTTTGAAGTCGTAGTGGTGGCTGAACCGGAGTCGGTCTCAGCCGAACCGGGTTCTTTAGGGCTCGGCCGACCGGCCGGTTTGGGCGAAGCGCCGAAGGAGGTTGTGCACGCGACGATGTCCAGAAGCCGGCGCACGTGAGCCACCGCAAGTTCCTCCGTGTAATCCTCTGTTTAGAAAAATTAATTAATTGATAGATTAAGAAATGTTAAAAAAAAAAAATTAACCCTTTCAAAAAGAACAAAAAACAATAAAAAGCAAAATAAAAAATGTGCAAAAATAAGGTGGGTTTATTACAAAAATATATTTTTTAGTTTTATTTTTTTCATCGATCTATCTTTTTATTTGTAAAAATTATAAGGGGCCGTTTGGTATTTTTTTTAAATAGATAAAAACATTTTTGTTTCAAAAATAAAATTTTTTTTGAAAATTGTACTGAAAGTATTTTTAAAATTTTTGCATCTAAACACGTAAGAAAATATTTTCAAAAATTTTGAGAACAAAAACAAATAAAGCGTAAATGTTTCATTCAAATTAAAAAATACGATTTATTTTTGGGCCTTTTATATTAAAAAATAGATAAATAAAAAAATTATCTTGAATATTTCTAAGAAATTATTTTAAGATTTTTTTATGTTTTTCATAGAAACATTATGAGCCACTAGTCTCTTTCCTTTAAAAAAAATATCTTGTTTTATAGTTTTGATTTGATGTTTTTAAAGAATTTTTTGAGTATTATTTAAAAGTATTTTTGTCAAAGAAATAAAAGACAATTACGGAAATAGGTCCAACAAATGAGAAATAAAATTAAAAGGTCAAATTTAAGATAGATTAATAACTAGGTCAATCTATATTTATTAAATAATATAATGACTAAAATACCTAAATTTAGAAAAACTTAACAAATCTTTCTCCTCATCTTTCCCCTCTATCTCATCCCTCCCTCCTACCCAATTATAGATCTCTCTCATCTTACTCACCAAAGTCGCACCCATCATCACTGGAATCGCGTGGGGTGCAACATCATCGTGGGGTGCAACATCATCGTGGAAGCAGTTGATGAGAACCCCAATATCAATGAGAGAAGAGGTGGGAAATGAGTGAAAAAGTGTATATTAGGTTTTTTTTATACAAAAAAGGTGAGGATATTTTTAAAATTTTACTTGAGTGTAAATATGAATTTATAAAAGTTTTATCTATTTATTAAAATTAAAATTTTGACCTAATAATTTTCATTCCTATATTTATTTGTTGTAATTTTCCAAGAATGGTTAATATAAGTCTACAAGATGTTTATGGTGTAAAAAACAATAGAAGGATAAAAAAAATAGAAAAATAATGAAAATGGTTGGTAATATTTAATTTTTTTTATTTTATGGTAATCTGACTCATACTTTGCCAAATAGTTAATGCTTAGAGTACATATGATAACGTGCTACTACAGTACGGTGAAGAAATCTTGCGATTGGAAGAGCGGGGGCATTTTGGTTTACCTTCAACGATGGTGAGGAGGCATGGCTTGAGAGAGAGGATGTCCACCGAGTCTTTCAGTCTGGGTCCCCGCACCTGATAAAATTCAAAGATTCAGCTTGTCAACGATGTTCGTTCCGTGGACCTTTATGGTACGTTTATTATGGTGGCCAATCAATGAAACGTCCACTTCAATGGCTAACTGGGTCCCACCTAGGGAATTTTTTTTTTAATGCAAGAAAAATGTTACTCCTGTTTGCATCAAATCGAGCTTACTATTTTGATTTTGCTTTCAGCTATTTTCTTTTTTTTTAATATAAATTGAATACTTCTGTTTTTTCTTTAAAAAAAAATAGGATCTATTTAATGACATTTTTTTTTTGTTATTAGGAAAATTGCTTGTCAAAATTTGCTTGTTCGAGCTCAACTCATCCAGTTATAATTGCACATATTTTCATATCAAAAATTAAAATTAAAATTAAAATCTAATGTTAATGATTGTTTTAGGAGAAAGTATGGAAGGTAAAGAGAAAAGGGTAAATCAATTCTTTTGCTAGAGAAAAATAAAAACAAAAAGGTTTTTTTTCTTTTTTTTCCTTTTGGAAATAAACGAATTTAGTACGCTACTTTGTTGTCCAAAAATAAGAAGGGAGGCGATATTTTTTTTTAATAGCCCATCTGGAAAACTTTGGTTCTTTTTAATTTTTCAACCTTCCTATAATCCTGGCTTACTTATTATTTACAAAAATGATGAAAGTTTACGGAACTCTCAGCTATGCAATAGAATGCCTCTAAATTTTATTATTTTTTTTTAAGTTTGGAGTAAAAACATTTGAGCTCTACTTCCTCTAATAGAATAGTTATACCCTTCAAAAAATAGAATAGCTAAATATGCAACACTACTCAATTATTTGTAAAGCAATCATATTTAATATAATATGGTTACTTATAACATAGTAGATCATATATTAAAAAAATTCATTACATATTAGGTTGAGACTAATAATTTTATAATTATAGAAGTCGGATTTAACCTTTCCTGAAAATGATTTTCTCATTTTTTAACGGTAACAAATCAACAGACGTACATGAAAATGATTTTCTCATTTTAAACGGTAACAAATCAATGGACCCCACACAAGAAGTTTGCGGTGGAAATGAAACAAAGGACCACAACCCAATCAAGTGTTGCCAGTCAAAATAAAGTAAAACGTGTTTTCAACAACTCAAACAAGGCCTGGTGAAGCAAATCAACGTCAAATTAAATAATACTACTTGTTATAAAAAATACCGAGTTTTTTTTTTATTCAATAATCACTTTATTAAAGAATAGAAGCTAGCGTGGGACCAAATTTGTGTTTGAGGGAGTAGGTTAAATCCCATTGTAATAATAATGAAAAAAATCAATGGTGAATAAGATTGCTCAAGAGGATAATGAGGGGCCCACATAGCGACACGTAAGCCGTTCTCTATGGAAGGTGCGAAATTTATGTTTTACACGTTGAAAGTCACGTACCTTTAGGGTAGAAAAAAAAAATATATACCTCATGTGATAACGAGAAGTTGGTCAGATGGCATGTCTGGACATGTACTCCCAAAAGCTTTCTCACATCTAAGATCCTGTCCGTGGATATTCCCTGTAGTTTTCCAAACAAAATAAAGAAAAAAAATAAAAAATAAAAGCAGAACTAAGACTCTTTTAAGATTATCTATTAAGGTTTTGTTTGATAAATAAGTTAAAAATTTAAGTTTTAATTTGTTATAATGTAAAATTATCATATGTTACAATAATTTATTAAAGTGTAAAACTCTCATATATTACATTTTTTAAATTTTAACATCAACTTTTAATTTCAAGTTTTAACTCATTTTTTAAACCAAGCTTAAGGCGTGGATAGTAAGCATTACTGTCCAAAATGTTATTAATTACATGCATACATACACATACATATACACACATACACATACAGGATATTAAGTTTGAGATTGAGTTTTCTTTTTTTCCCTCCAATCAGGTGCTCTGGCTTAAAAACTAGATTCAAACTGATTGAACCTTCAAACAAACAAGCCCTGTCCAAAGTGTCAATAATTACATACATATACATATACATGTAGAGAGAGAGAGAGAGAGAGAGAGAGAGAGAGGGCATTAGAGGTTAATATGCCAAACCTTGAGGGTTACTTGTGAATCATCTGGCGTTTCCACGGTGATTTCAATTACTGTGGGCAAAACTGCAAATGAAAATTGAAATTGTTATCTAGGCGTTTGATTGGATAGAAACTGTGAGAAAGAAAACAAAACAAAGCAGTGCTTAAATAGTGTTACAGTGAAACTTTTATAGTTTACACATCCAACCAATAAGTCTAATTCGACGTTTTCAACTTGACCCCATGTATTATTAGCTGAATCCAAATTCTTCTATACATAACATAACCACAAAAAAAGTAAAAATAAATATAAATATAAATATAAAAGTAAAAGTAAAAAGGAAAGAAAAGAACATATTGAGATCAAGGAATGAAAATTTGAGATTTGAACCTTTCTCTTCTTTCTTCTTCTTATCTCCTTTGGCTTTATGTGGCTTAGCTTTGCCTGTCTTTGGAGCCATTTTGTTCCAAGACTCTTGGTGATGATTTTTGGGGTTTTCGACTCTTCAACGATAATGCCAATGACTTCAATGGCTGACTCTATAGGATAAACAAAACAAGTATTTCCTCTTTTCCTCCAAAGCTAAATCTTTTTTCTCACCACCCAAACAGAAAACAAGCAATACCCAAGAGTAGTTCGAGCAAATAATTCAATTCCAAAACAGGAAAAGGGACCAAATTAGCCCAACAAGTCACTTCCTCAAGATTCAGCACAAAATGACAGTCCAAGCAATACCCAATACTCCAAGTACATATATTTTTGCTAATTTTTTCTTTCTTTTCTTGAAGTTAAAACAAGAGAGAAAAAAAAGAGTTGAGAAGTGGAAATTGGGAAGCGAGAAAAGCACTTTTTACATGGGAAGGAATCGGAAAGAGACAGGGTTGTAAATGGGAAGGAATCGAATTGAAGTGGGTGGCGGTAGTAGAAGTACTAGCGCTAGTAGTGGTAAAGTGGTGATATTATGTGAGCATAATAAAGAAGAGCACACGAAAGAGGTAAAAAAAAATGTAAAGAGTGAAGAGAGAGAGAGAGAGAGAGAGAGCAAGTGAGAGAGAGTTGGAAAGAGAGAAGATTTTGGCGAAGAGAGGTGAGAGATGGATAGGATAAGGTGAGGTAGCCAAAGGCAGTGCCTTATACCAAATGAATACAAATAGGAGACCCAGAATGTAAGGCTAGCGATTTGGGGCCTCTCATTTTTCTTCTCTTCCAAACTCCCTTAACACCTCATCACTTCTCTCTTTCACGCCTTTCTTTTCATTTCCATCTCTTTCTCAATCTTTCCATATGGATTTTGTGGCTATGTTACAAGGAACTATTTCCATAAGTAGTTGATCAAAACGCTATCATCATCTTCTAAAGTAACATTGGTTTCCTTGATGACGATGACAAGGGAAAATTGAGAGCGATGTGCAATTTTTTTTTTTTTATCGATAATACCAACATAGTAATTTTCCTCCTACCATACATTTTTTTTTTTGGAAAAAAAAAGGGTTTGTATTACAAATAAAAATGCAAACACTAATAACATAGTCTCAAACTGTAAGAAACCATGATCGTTCACAATAGACAATCGGTTCATTAAAAACATAAACAACTCTCAAAGAGACTAAACGTGTACTGAATTTGAAAACAGAAATTCAAACAGGTATACAAACAGTCAAACACACATATGACTCTTTAAAAAAAAAAGAAAAAACTCTACACTTGATACAAAAATCTGATCTATCAAAAATCAAAAGACTGTAGCATAAGATAATATAAAATGCCACTAAACAACAAATCCAGCGCACTGAAAATACAACCTAATACTCGAAAAGAACACAAACATACCACCAAATCAAATTAAAAACCATCGTATTGCAACAACAACATATAGAAAAACAAAACCTCCAACAATAAAACCTCCAGCCCTAAGACAACCAATGTAAAAATAACAAAAAAAAAAAAGCAGAAGAACCTAAGAGATCCTCGGTGTAGTCCAAGCATCACCTAAAAAGCGACACATAAGCCCCTCGCACTATCCCATCGTTTCTGGAAGATCGCACTGCCGTAACCACAAGAATCGTATAGCCATGCGGATTAATTCCTTGAAGGTTTTCGGCCACTATGTATTTGGGGGTGTAAAAATAAGAACGCTTCAAATCCACTGTACCAAACTTTGTGTCCCACCTTTAGTCAGCCCAAATGGAAACTCTGCATCGTAGAACTCCCGACTACAAAAAAGCCCACTAATCAATGATAATGGAGACCAATATTTAAGGTTGGAAATTCGACGACTTGCCCAGAGATAATCCCAAAATTACAGTCATCTCAGTTCCTTAACCTCTCTCTTTTCTTTCTTTTTTTTCCCTCTCTAGGGCCGATGCAATAAGATTTTCACTTTTCTCTTTCTAACTTTTCCCTACCATACAATTACATGAA
This sequence comes from Artocarpus hirsutus, assembly GCA_946598075.1. Classification (NCBI taxonomy): domain Eukaryota; kingdom Viridiplantae; phylum Streptophyta; class Magnoliopsida; order Rosales; family Moraceae; genus Artocarpus; species Artocarpus hirsutus. The sequence goes on along the minus strand of CAMOHE010045305.1, from coordinate 54,264 downwards.
GACACTTATTAGACAAAATAAAATTGAGACAATAGAATTAATTGCAAAACAAAACGTGATATATTTTGTTCTTAGGGTATGTTTACTGTTTATTTCGCATTAAAAGGAAAAGAAAAGTAAGAAGTGATTTTCTTTTCCTTTTAATAATGTGCTTACTTAGAAAATTAGTAATGAGAGATTTATTAGCCCCACATAATATAGAGAATGAAAAAAAAGAATATAAATACTTGGATACCTCCTATTATTATTATTATTATTATTATTATTATTATTATTAGTATTTTCAAACATGATAATTGCATTCTAAATTAAGGTAGTGCAAATACTAATTCAGACACAAACAACTACGATACAATAATGACTTAATCTCGACTACATATCGAAACCATCAGCAGATTTTATTAAAACGCTCAAGAGGGTAAAACGTGTACCAAGATCCAATAAAACGAAAACGAAAAGGCACACAACTATCGAGGACACAAATGGTTATTTCAATCATATCTCTATAGGTGATAGCCAACTCTGATCAAGCCTAATCGAGCAGCTAATAGCACCAAGGCCAATTACACCACTGCATACTAACTTGTAGTTTATACTAAAAGACTACTTTGGAGAAAGACTACTCTGGAGAATAGAGAGACCACTTTTATTATTACAATAGAAATCCAACAAAACAAAAAGCATGAAAATGCTACAACAAATAGTGTAAACAACACTGATTTTATTTTACAAACACAAAATAAAACAAATATATAGAAACCAAACCACTACTTTGAAGACTCCGGTAGCAAACTGATTATCGTTGGGAAAGGAAAATGATCCATGGATCTGTCGGTGGGCTGAGAGGAAGTCAAAATGGAGCTAAGCCACCGATGTAAAGAAGAGAGCCACTGTCGCCCTTCTTTATCCGCCAAAGAGGCCATTGTCCTCGTAGTTCCACCACCCCACCAAGGCCTGAACCCCATGATGCCGAACGAAACAACCATTAGCACACCTCTACCTCTATGAAGAAAAATGTTGCCTCTCCACTTACCACCCCCCGACCCCAACTTGCAACCGGGCCACCTCTCGGCCAGAGAGAATAGCCCAACCCTCGATTTCTACATCTCCCCTTAAACTATGGTTGTTGGGGGTATACTCAATTCCGAAGAGCTATCCTTTGCTGTTTGACCACCTTTTGGAGCTCACACAAGATGCCGCCTCTCGGGAAGAACGTGTGCTCAAGAATAGATATAGCCTGGAGCCAGGTAAACAACTCATTCCCAAGGCTACCACATGGGCTCGTTACAGCCTTTAGATGAAAGGTTATCCACCTTTTAGGATTGTGACACTTGTCAAGGGTCACTCATGTCAAGGGTCCAAACCCGCTTTACATCCGATCTAAGTGGTGGACTATAAGTAAAAGCATTTACTCCACCATCAATATAAGTGGACTCTTATGCCTAACCCTACTCTCACTCTGACCTGAGCATCAAAGGATCCTTGGCTGGTGATCTTGCGTCTATTAATGTACTCTAAAATAACCCTAAGTATAAGGTTGTCTTAAGCAATACTTACTCATTGAATCTGAGGTCGAACCTATAGAGAAGGATTTATTCAGTTCTAGTACATATATTATATTAACTTTTTCTTTTTATTTAAGCTAAAAAATATGAGGATTAATATTGTTTTATTTACAAAATATATTTACAATATTTACATATTTTTACAACATTTTTCATTTTTAGATTTGATAATTTGGAACTTTAATAACAAGAAATGCAAACAATTTAAAATAACTTAAGCAAAGTAACAATAATAACAACAGCAATTTAAAGAAGTAAAATTGCAATAATAACAGGGCTGAGGTTTAAAGATTTCGTTCTGGCAATTATCTTAAATATATTTTAATTTTTCTTTTTATTTATTTAGTTGGTTTAAGAATACATTATGTCATCCTATGTCGACAATAAAACAAGATTTACTAAGCATTTACTATGCCATTTCATGTCTATAATGTAGCAAAAACACAATTTAATAAATAGGCAGCATTTCAACATAACTTAACTAAAATAACAACTAAGATAGCAAATTAAGCATTTACCAAGCCATTCTCTATCTACGAGTAATCAAGGTCCTCCTAAGCATTATCCGTGCTAGTCTATGTTATCGATAAATCAAAACTGTAATTTTGGCAGAGTTCTAGCTAAAAAAATATTGAAATCCTAAGTTTTCTAAGAAAATATTTTCGCATTATAACTGCTTAGAAAACTAAGAAAAACCAAAAATATTTAAGGTAATTTTGTCAGAATTTTCCCATTTCCCCTCAGCTAAAAAGGAATTTAGAAAAACATATTCAATAAAATATGACTGATATTATTGAACATAATTTTTATAACATAAATTGGGAAATATTTTACAAGAAACTAGACTAAAAACTGAAATAAAAATGAAAATATTAACTATTTATATAGCAGTGCTTTACACTGCGAAGTGGGCTGCTCAACCGAGGCGAAGAGCCTCGGTATTTATAGGGCTGAATTTTACTATTTACAACTATAGCATTTGTTGAAAAAAATTCAGATCATTGTTATATTTTTCTCAATTTTTCAACGCAAGATTCTTTCTTGGGGAGTGCAAATTTTTGTTTGGGATCTGCTGCTGCGCGGTGGTTGGCAGCACTGAAACAGAATAATCGTGGCCTTTAAATGCGAGATCCAACGAACGAAAACTAAGAGAGCAAATGGGGTCGGGTAGGACCAGTGGGACCGAACTTGAGAACCGTTCAATTAGTCCTAGTATGGAGATCCAATGGCTTAAGGATGGCTAAAATAAGCACGGCTGTACGAGATTCGACACTATCTGAGATTCTCTTACTAACTCTGACGGCTCTATTGGCATGTGTGATACACATGCCAAGGAGATTGCAACCCGTGGATTGCACTACTAAGACGCGACTGACACAACGACTAACGCAATGACACATGTCCCTGCCTTGGATGGCCACGATCTTTTGGGTGGCTCATCCAAGGGCCAAAAATGCACCACATGTCTTCCAGTATCTAAAATTTAATTTTTTAATGATTTTTGAGGTATTTGTTGTCTGATTTTGTCTATTTTTGCATCGTTTTGCTCCGTTTTTCTCCAGATTTCAAATCTAAAATACACAAACACACTAAAATTAATTATTTTACAAACAAAATAGTTATTAAAAATATTTATTTTGCATTATAACACGCAAAATTAGTTACAAACTTTTAAAATTTTCAGTCTTTTTTGGTTTAGCATAAATATGATTTTTATGACTTGAAAATATTTTTAGAAATTACTAAAAATATAGTAGGACATCTTAAAACACACTATCAAACATATTAAGACTCAAAATAAAATAACATAACATAAATTTTATAGTTTTAACTATTTATAGATTAAGCACATATTTAACACACCAAAACGATTCTAAAAATTACCAAAAATATTATTAAACATAAAATACAATAAAAACATATTTTTAAACATATTTTCACATTAAGACACTAAAACACTATTTGTCACTAAATTGCTATAATTGAGGAGTTTTATGAGAAATATTAATGCAAAACGATTGATTTCAACGTTAAGAAAAGTGCATTTTCTAAGTCTCATCAGCTGGTACCACACTGGTGTTACCTTGAGCTTTGAAGCATTCCCTCTTCTTGTTGTAGGTCTCTACTCCAAGAAGCCAAAATGAGCTAGACAGGTAGTCCAACCACTGTGTGCTGCCACACATGGTGTTGAGTGACAATAAGACATCAACATTTTGATGCTAAAAGGGGCCCCACACCCTAACAACATTTCCATGTAACATGGCCACAAGAGGACACACTTAGGACGAAGTACCCTGACGAGAAGGGGTCAGGGAACGACCAAAATAGAGAACCAAGCAGACCTCACGCAGCCAAGTGCCGATCAAATAGGCAGGCTAGTATGGGTAAAGCAGCTCCAACCGCCCTTCGAGAACTAACTACGGCAATATGTCTCCTTATGAAGAAAGTGGCATAATAACAATCATGACAACAATCACCCTGATGCACTTTTCGACGACTCAAGAAGACTAGGCAAGTGGTTAAGCAAGGCTGAAGGATGGGTCAAATAGCAAAGGAAACCCTAAGCATGGCAGAACTCAAGCATCAAAGAGTGCCTCTTAAAGCAACCGTATGATCCATGATGGTCAACTTGGGGCCTGAGATGGCCGCGATCATTCCCTACAAGATTCACAAGCCTCAGTCTTCGACAAGCTCGGGAACTAGGGGGCTCACCTTGCTAGAGACTAACTAGAAGCTCGAGGCAATGAACAGGTAGAAGGTGAAACCCCATATAGGTTGGAGCTGCTCAAAGATACTAATAGTTGGCAACTATGACCCACAGTAATAGATCGACCAAATCAAGAATAACCGTTATAGGGTCAACAAGGGTGGCATGTCTGACTCGCCCTTTTCTGATGTGATTATGAGGGATCCTATGCCGAATAAGTTCAAGGTGCCACAAATGAAAGCAAATGAAGGAACGATGGACGCTGATGAGCATCTAGAACTCTACAGGGGCCATATGATGTTAGAGAATGCCAACGACAAAGCAAAATGCAAGGCGTTCTCGTTGACATTGACTGACTCTGCTCAATAGTGGTCTAGGCCATTAAGCTGGGCACTATGAGCTCCTTTCGGCAACTCTCTAAAATGTTTTGGATAGCTTTTGTCCCATCAAGGTCGAGAAGAAAGCAGGTTACTCACCTCTACGCTGTGAAGTAAGGCGACAGAGAAATGAGGGATTATATCAACTGCTTCACTCAAGCAGCTTTGGAAGTGAGGCATATCAAGGATGAGACTCTTAAACACACCTTCTGTGAAAGGTTACAAGATAAAGGCCTGCTTTGGTCACTTGCTTTGGAACAATCGAGTACCTTCTCCTAGTGCTCGTTTATGGTCAAAAACATGCAGACACTATGAACTATATAAAGAGTTGTCGAGAAGGAAAAGGGAGCAAGAAAGGAAATAAGAACAAGTAGAATCTGCCCGATTAGGGAGGAGTCGGCCATAGTAAGAAGCTAAAGACTAACAAGCCTAGGGTTCTGGTCGAGAAGTTTCAAAGCTGCACACCTCTAGTTGCCACTATAGATGAGGTATTGAATCAAGTTAGTAACTACAATCTGCTGGTGGACCTACTGCCCCTAAAAGTAAACTAAGCAAAGAGGGATCAAAACAAATACTATGACTTCCATAAAAACATTGGGCATAATACACGGGATTGCATTCAATTTAAGGATCAAATTGAGAAGCTCGTTTGAGACGGACACCTTAGGGAGTTTGTTGAATGAGTCTTCACCCCCAAAATAAGCTAGAAGAAATGACCAGCCGGCCAGGATAGGCCAGCTAACAATACTGAACATCGATAATATTAACACCCCAAAACCGCTGAACCCGCTGAACATGGTGTAATATGGTCTTCGATGGGCCAGTTATTGGGGATAACACTAGTGGTTTGTAAGTCTACACCCGCGAAGCCTGCATAGTCAATAGAGAAGATCTGATGAATATATTCAAACGTATCAACAAGATATGTCTACAGGAAGACATTGTCGTTACTTTTACCAAGGCGGAGGTAGACAGGCTCATCCATCTGCACAAAAATGCCCTAGTGTGCAAGCTTTAAATTGCAAACAACGTAGCTTGATGGGTGTTGATTGAAAACAGTAGCTCGATAGATATACTGTTCAAACAGGCTTTTGACAAGTTGAAGATTAGCAACGTGGTGCTCATCTTAGTATGAAAACCTTTGTATGGATTTTTAGGAAAGTGTGTCCGAGTAATGGGTAAGATGTATTTACCAGTTACCTTTGGCAAATATGATGCTCAGGTCACCTAGTTGGTTGAATTTCTAGTGGTTGACAAACCATCCCAACATAACATCATCATCGAGAGACCAACCTTAAACGCCTTGAAAGCTATGGCCCCCATCTACCACCCAACCATAAAGTTCCCCATAGAAAATAGAGTTGGAGTGTAAGGTCAAAGCAAAAAGACTCTAGAGACTATTATGTTAAGGCCGTGAAAGAGGCAACAGCTCAACAAATGAACATCTTAGCCATTTACAACATGGAGAAATCTAGTTTCCTGCAGAAGAGGGAGAGAAGATGTTGTCTGACCTAAACTTGCGACTCCCCAAGGAAGAAATTTGATTCTCGCCTGTGGAGGATCTCATCCCATATCACTTGGACCCCGAGTATCCCAACCAAACAGTTATAATTGAGTCTCAGTTAAAGCCTGAGATCCGAGCAACCTAGAGAAGTTCTTAATGGAATATCAGGATGTGTTCACTAGTCCCATGAGGACATGCTTGGGATTGACAAGAGCATTATCAGCCATCATTTAAAAATGAACACGGAGCACAAAACCATCATCTAGAAGATGAGAGCCTTTAACCCAGAAAAATATGCTGCCATAATTGAGGAGGTCCAAAAGCTGCTCAAGGTTGGGTTTATCCAAGAGGTCACCTATCCTGAGTGGCTGTCGGACATGGTTCTAGTCGAAAAGGCCAGCGAGAAGTGGCAAGTCTATATTGACTTTATAGACTTAAACAAAGTCTGCCCAATAGACTGTTTCCCCTACCTTGGATCAACTAGTTAGTAGATGTAATCACTGGCCATGAACTGTTGAGCTTCATGGATGCATATTTAAGGTACAACCAAATCAGGATGGTCAAAAAATATCAAATTAAGATCGTCTTCATGACCGATTAGGGGCTATTTTGCTATGTTGTTATGCCATTTGGGTTAAAGAACGCCAAGGCCACGTATCAGTGCCTGGCGAATAAAATGTTTGCATGACAAATCAGGAAAACCATAAAAGTGTATATGGATGACATGCTTGTGAAATCGGTCTAAGCAATCGATCAGATTATCAATCTTTGAGACAGCTTCAACGTCCTCCATGAGTACAATACGAGGCTTAATCTAGCCAAATACATATTCAAAGTTGAATCTAAGAAGTTCCTTAGGTTTATGGTCAACCAACACGGCATCGAAGTTAACCCAACCAAGGCTTGAGCAATTGTAGACATGCACTCGCCTTGCACCATTAAGGAAGTCTAAAAGCTCATAAGAATGATCACTGCTCTTTCAAGATTTATCATCCAGTCTACCGACAAGTGCCAACTTTTTTTTCAAGCACTCAGGGAGAGGTTTGAGTGGAGCAGAGAGTACGATGAAGCATTCCAAAACCTCAAAAGGTACTTAGCGACACCTCTGCTCCTATCCAAACCTCTACAGGGGAAATACTTTATGTCTATCTAGCAGTATCGAAGAAGGTAGGTTGGTTTTAGTCTAAAAAGAAGAGAAGATTCAGAAGGTAGTCTATTATACTAGTAAAGCCTTCCAAGGAGCCAAGGAGAGATACATGCCATTAGAAAAGTTAGCCTTAGCACTTGTCATCTTCGCTCAAAGCCATACTTTCAGGGGTACATCATCCGAATCCCAAACAAGTACCCCTTGTACTAAGTCCTCCAAAATCAAAAAATTTCTAGGTGAATGGCCAAGTGGTCGGTTGAGCTCGGAGAATTGGTGCCTTAGACGGCCATTAAAGCACAGGCCTTGGTCGACTTCATAGCCAAGTACATGGTAGGCCAACTAGGCTACTCCCTCAATCAAAAAGGCACCCATGGAAGACCCTGACCCTGACCCTGCCATCAACAATACAAGTATACACAAACCCGAGTAGAAACTATTCATGGACATATCATTTAATGAAAATAGGTCGGGTGCTAGACTCGTCCTCATCAACCCGAATGCCTACAAAACCAGTTATGCACTATAGCTTAATTTCAAGGCCTCCAACAATGAGTTCAAATATGAGGCGCTAATAGCTAGTCTTAGAGTTGCTGAGGGGTTTGGAGTGGACCACACCCACATTTATGGCAATTCCATGCCTATGGTCTAGCAAGTGATTGGTGAATTTTAAAGTTAGAGCCCTACTTAGGCAATTCAAGAGTCTTTCAGTTACACAGACTCCTAAGGCTGAGAATGTAGAAGCCAACATACTCGCTCAGCTAACTTGGGCCTCGAAGAAGGCAACTTGATGTTGATGCCAATCGAAATGCTAGCTCAGCTAAGCTTCAAAAGAATAGAATATGTGAATGAAGCTACCGAATAAATTGAAACCTAGATGGACCCGATCATCGAATACCTAACTACAACCGAACTGCCCGAGGACCAAAAAGAAGCCCAGCATATTTATAATAGCTCAATCTAATATTCAATGGTCGAGGGAAGATTTTACCAACTCAGCTACATAACACGCTACCAAAGATGTGTCAGACCATCAAAAGCTAAGTATCTCATAGAGGAAATCCATGGCGGACTATATGGCAATCACACGAGTGCGAGTTCCTTATCCCTAAAGTGCCTACACCAAAGGTATTCTTGTATAGATCAAGATTACAAGGAATAAACTAGAGTGCTTTAAGTGCCAGTAGTTTGCTCGATCATCAAATTCCACCTCAAACCGCTTAACTCGATTGTGTACACTTAGCCCTTTGCTAAATAGGCCATAGAACCCATAGGACCTCTTCCTGCGGTCCGATCATAGTTCAAATGTTGCATTGCATAATAGCTATTGATTACCTCCCAAAATAGGTAGAGGTCGAGCCTTGTACCGATGTCATTGAGGCTAAGTGTACCTTCTTTATCTAAAAGAACATAATTTGCTAATTCAATATCTCGTACACAATAGTCATTAACAATACAAAATAGTTTGAAGTAGTGAGCCTCTTGAGAACGTGTGAGCAGCTCAACATCAAGAAGGTATTTTCTTTGCCAGGATACCCCCAAAGTAACGGATAGGTTTAGGCTATCAATTAAACTATCAAGGACAACCTAAAAAAGAAGTTGGAAGGCCTCAAAGGCACCTATATTGACAAGCTTCTAAAGGTTCATTGGGCTTACTGTGTAGTTGTTTAGACTACCACAGGAGAGACTTCTTTCTCCTTGGTCTATAAAGGAAGCCGTAATCCCAATGAAGATCGGCTTACCAAGCTACAAAGTGGAACACTATGACAAGCTAAAGCATATTGAGCTCATGTTGGCCGAACTCAACTTGGTGAAAGAGAAGCAGGATATTGATTACATCAGAACAGCTGCGCAGAATCAAGTTGTGGTTTGATATTAAAACAAGTGAGTACAACTAAGGGGCTTCAAAGTTGGAGACTTAGTTTTGAAGAACGTGATTGTTTAGTGGGCTAGGCTTGGATCTTTTAGGCCCAAGTATGATGGACCATTTAGAGTGGTCGGCATCATCCGACCAAGAACATACAAGATTGCTAACATCGAAGGAAGCATGCTTGCTTGCCCATAGAAAGTCGGGCACCTGAAGAAATTCCACTGCTGACTTAAGAACCAAACCCTTTTTTGACCTCTAGTTCTGATAGCTATTCTTTTTGTAAAGACTCTGCAAAGATCTATCCACCAAGGTAGTAAATAAAGAATATACTTTGAATAGACATCAATGAATGAATACATTTTTCAAGAATTCTCTCCAAAAAAGGACCAAGACAACAATAGGCTAGCAGCTCGAGATTGGGCCACTTTAACTACCAACTTGGGGGGTACTAACTCCCAACTTGGGGGACCACTAACTCCCATTTGGGGGGCCATTGTGACTCCCAACTAGGGGTTAGTTGGGACAAAACTTGATTGCGGGTGAACTTGAAATACAAGTTTTCCCAATCTAATAAAATTGCAGACTACCCGACCTAAGAACACCGAGTCCCAGTTGACTAAAGAACAAAATTCCCGACCATAACTAGACTTGATTTCCTGAAGGATTCAACAAGCTTGGGGAGGACAAGGGTATCAAGATATCATACCCCAAATTCAAACACAATATGCGTAAAAAAGATAATAAACATAAAGTAATTCAAACATCTCAATACTTAGGGAAAAAAAGAAAGTCATATAGATAGTTGTCTGGGGAGGTACAATAATTGGGCACCTCCCATAATTGGGACAAAAAAAACACAAAAAAGGAGAAACAATAAGGAGAACAAGGACTCTAAGCGTCGACCTGAGTGTTGTCTTCGACATCATCGACATCTAGATTGACAATCTCCTAGGTTGTGTCCTGCTCCTACCCATAGCCATCCTACTCGGTTGGGGCAGGGCTATCCTCCTCATCCTCTTCCTCCTCACCTCCAATCTCCTCCTTGGGGTTGCAACAAGTGACCAATCAAAGGCGGCCACCTCAGGATGCTTCATCAAGATGTAGTCTTGTAGATCCTTCATCTTGAAAAATTAGTTGTTGAAGAATTCCTTTGTGCCTTTGACATTCTCCACTACCTAGCACACAACCTCGACCATCCTGCTTGTGTTAGACATGGTGCCCTAAGGATTAATGATGTAATAAGTTTATGGAGACATTTAATCAATAAAGAGTTTATTTATTTTTCATATATCAAATATTGTCCTCTGTATTTTCATTTCTGTTGAATATATGATAAGCAAACAAAGTATGAGACTGTCAGTCCAAACCTTTAAAATAATGCATATAAGGATAGATTATAGAAAGACATGAATCTTAAAAGTGATAGTTTAAATGATAAGGTCCACAAATGAGGGAACAAAGTTAGGCAGTTTATTCATGTTAAGATTATTATGTTGTCTATATTCCTAAAAGGAAAATAGCTTTTCTTGGTCATTGGACTAGGATTCCATAAGTAGAAACATTGGTATATTGTCATAGGTGACGATATATTAGATCAGGACAAAATTTAAATTGATTTGATTAATAATACTATTTGTTTAAATCAATTCACTTTAGAAAATCATATGTATTATGTCTTAATCTTGAAAAGAATTAACAGGCCTATATTCTTGACTTGTGTCTTTTGATGTACAAAAGGGTGACATCCTAATTTGATGATGGTACGTATAATACGTTGGAGACGACTCTTGATTGATGTAGACTTGTTATCTATAGGTATAGAATCCATAGCTCTTTTGTAAAGTTAATGATATTCTCTCATAGACATTATCCTATAATTGAAAAACTAAAGTGCTCAATTGTTTGGATACATAAGTGTAACCAAATGGTATACTATTTATTAATAATAAGTATTCCAATGGTGAGATAATAGAACGTAAGATAAAAATAATCAAAAAGGTAAAACAAAATTTAGCCTTAAGCCAATTATGAATATCATAGAGGGATGTCGCATATTATGATATGTCATAAATGATTAGCTTATTGGAGCTTTGTAATTTTATAATTTGAGAATGCAGATCTGTAATGACCCAACCTTATGTGGTAGTTACTTAACTTTATAATCTTAATACTTAAATATATTTTAATATGAGGTCCTTAAATTTGCGGAATATTTTTTTTTAAAACATAAACACAATAATTTCCTCTTTTAAAAAAAGATAAATTTTGAAGTGTAATTTAATTTCTTAAAACTTAATCTTTTAAAACTTAAATAACAATAACTTATTAAGAATTAATCCTTTAAAACTAGCATGATAAATTTTTCTAAAATTACTCTTCTAAATACTTTTCTTGATTTAAAGAATTTCCTTAATTCAAATGATACTTTAAAAACATTTCTAAGACCATTTACTTCTTTAATTTCTTATCAAAAAAATTATATGCATTTGTTGCATTCTCCATTGCAACATATATATATATATATATTTCTTGTAGAAAATCATACATCCACTTCTTTCTTTCTTTTAAATCTTAGGTCGAATGACTTCAGCCTCAGTCTCTAAGGCTCATTATGTAAAATTACTTAATTTTTTATACATACAAAATTTTATAGAAGGCAACATAATGCAGCAATACATTTTTACGTGAGCGTTATCCATTCCCATCTTCATCGTTCGTCTGCCGCTCACCGCTACCCAATTAAGTGATGTTGACAAGTTCCTTACCTATAGCATGACACACTTAAACTAGCTTTCGCTCAGCAAGTAGGAAGTTCAACTCGCAAAACAATTTAAAGATTATTTGATAAATCAATGTATGATCATTTTATGCTTACTTATTGATTTGTTTTATACTTAATTATTTGAACTTTATATTATCTTATTGTTTGGGCCCAGGTGATCATATATGTTGCTCGCGATCATCAAGAAGTCAAGGTTCATGAGGTCCCTATGGTCATTAGGATTTTCAAAGTCCCAATGGCACCATCTTTTTTTTTTTTTTTAACATGGAGCCTCCTGTGGGTCGAGAGGTTGATACGACACTCTAACTTACCTTGCTTAGTTTCACTTGTATTATTATGTGTATGTAGTATAATTTGTTACTACATAGCCTTACATAACAATACTAAAAACATGTTTAATTGAAAGCAAGTAAACAATATATTTCAATACAGTATACATCACACATCGTTCATCACCTCACAAGATGCTAACTCATCATATCTTAGATAAACATATTTGTCCTAACAAGATTATAGTCGGGCATATCACTGAATATGCATTCCATATTTTTTGAAATCATGAAAAAAAAAATAGTTTTATTTAAAAACTATTCATACTGCAGGCGAGATTCTGACTTACTTGTTTCAGTAAAGTAGGTTCCCTCTAGATTCTAAATTCCTTCTTTTCTAACGGAAATAAATCCAAACAAAACACCCATTTAGAGTGCATAAGAATACTTCACTTTATAATTTAATTTTTAGCATAACCATACGAATTCGATCACACTCTTAGATCATAAATTCTTTTATCTATTGATCATGAATTTCACCATTTCTATTACAAGGATTATTTTTACTAGATCCTCATAATATTTAAACTTTTCCTTAATTGCCATTTGTTCATATCCAAATTGATAATTAATTAATTATCTATCATCGTTAAATTTGTAGGACTTTAATCCACTAAATTACACATTTCCTAAATTCATGATTCTTACCTTAAATCCTAATTGGGCTTATTTTAAATTCATTTAATGGGCTTGTAATTGATTGTAAGTCCATAAGCCTGAAAACGACATCATAATGTCATATAAATTCTATTGCTAGACTATGTTTCGAGCGGCATTTTAGACTAAAATAGGTGTTGGACCTCTGCCTAACATCGTGGTATTAAAGCTTTAGCATACCGAGTTATTATGCTAGCAAAATTAGTGTTCAATTGAAAACAATTAAAGTTTATCCTTGAAATTTTTACCTGCTTAGCTTGAAATTTCAAATAAAAATCGCTCTATAAAATAATGCCTAAAATTGTTAACTAACCAAATCTTGGGCCTATATAAGGTCTCAAAAATATTGTAATTCCTTGGTTTAGTGAAAAATTGAATTTTAAAGTCACGCGATCTTTGTTTGTAAAAACTGATACCGGTAGAGTAGTTTTGGAAGATTTATGTGAAATCGTATATTAAACACAGTTTTTCTTTTAAAGTTTTTTCCTCATAAAAGTCACTTTTTTTAAATGTGTGTTTTAATAATTTTCTTGTTTGTTTTTAAAGTCCTAGTTACCATTTTTCTTTAGTAAAATTGCTTTCTCGTTAAAACTTTGAAATTTTTACCGATTAAAAGTTTTGACTGTTTTATGAATCCCAATTAAAGTCCAATTTGCAAATAGATTTTTACAAAACTTTCTTCATAAAAATTCTTCATTTTGTTGTAAACTAAAACTTTCATGTTTGATGAAAATTACAATTTGGCCTCAAAACAACCCAAAACTTCAAAAAAATTTCTGCCCAAAAATGTTGTTTTTGGACAATTTTGGAAAACTACCTGTAATTATATTTTAGAGGTAGATTTTGGAAAAAATTTTCTTCACAAAAGTTGTTCATCTCATCGAAATCTAAAGCTAATTGGCCTGAAAATGGCAAAACAATTCCAACAGTGCTAGAACTGTTTTGGACAACTTTTACAAACTATTTTAAATAGTTTTAAGGATTGTTTTCAGACAGTTTTTGGGACTGTTTTAGGTAGTTTCTAAAAGCTATTCGATGGGCCTATTTAGAGTCAAAGTTATTTTTTTTTGTTTGTAGTTATAGGTATTTATTCAAAACGTCGAAAACTAAAAGTCCCGTGATTGGTAAAGTTTTAAAAATCGATTGTGAGGCCTCCGTTTATACGTTCAAAGTTTATGAACAATGTTCCCACAAACCAAAACTTGCAAAAACATAATTCTAACATGTAAATGCTAGCTTTTACATGACATGCATGCATAAACTTAACTAATCAACACATAAATAATTATTATAACTCATTTCCTGACCCAATTATCAAATCTCTCATAAAGTTGTAAACTTTAACCCAAAAAAAATTAAGGAAAAGTTTAGATTTGCATACCCTTGGAGACATCAAGCTCCGCTTTTTCTTCTCTTCTTGTTCCAACGCTAGATCAAAACTTTATCATGTAAAAATCTAACTTGTTTTTGGCCATCACATAAATGCTATCTAAGCAACAAATTTTCTTTTATTTGCTAAGGAAAATGGAAAGAAAGAAAATGTATAGATATTACCTTGAACAACGCTCTACGACACCTCCTTCTTCTTTACTAAATCTTAATTTTGTGATATGAAAATGGTAGAAAATATCTTGGGATTTTAGCTTGCTTTGATTTAGGCTTTGGGTTTGGTTTTGAGAGACAAAGTGGAAGCACAAAATTTTCTTTTCTTTTTCTCTTAGGAGGCTTAGGACACTCGGTGGAGAGGAAATGGAGAATAAGGATATGAAGTAAGATTTTGTGATGATTTTAATGGCCTTCTTTATATAGACCTTGCTTAATTTAATCCTTTCCACCTAACCCACGGTTAACTATTCTCTTAAGTGATCTAATGTAGCTTAAACTGGGATTAAATTTCCCTAAGATTTGCACCAAAGATGGGGTGGAGTGAAGTGTGGGTTTTGTCCTAATAATGGCAAAGGACAATCATCATGGATAGGAAGCTTGATTTAAGGAATTCTTGTCTCAAATTAATTCTTACAAGTTACAACTTAAGCAGATGATTTTCATATTGTCAGCAATGACAAACTTAGCTGACAAGAAATTATTTTCATATCTAACAAGTCTTCTCCTATTTTTTTAAATACTGTGACCCGTTAATCACAGTATAAATCGATAATGATCAAAGTTTAATCTCGTATCGATTTTGACTATATTAAGTGTAGAAATTTATTTTAGACTTAATAAAAATATGAACTTGACTTTTTCAGTATTTAGGCTCAGTAATGACATAGTTTTTAACAGTATCACTAATCAAGTTTGCATAAAATTTTTTGTCGATTCGGTCACTCGCGCTGCTTTATTTTTAACTAAATTGACAATTAAGGATCTAATTTGCATTAGAGTGCTTCTCGATACACTGCTAACTTAGTATTATACCCAAAAATTCTTATAATTAAATTTCTCGAGTTCTTTATAGATAAATTTCTTTCGTCTTAGTAACGGTTGAATTTATCAATTCATTTATTGAATTTCGATAGTTAATTAACTTAATTATATAATCCATTATTGAATTTTTCAAACATTGGTATGTTAATTCCGTAAATTCTTCAATCATGCATTTCATACACAATGTTTCTACGAAAATCCTTGATTTAAATAGGTAAATTGCACTATTTAATTACAGGATTTTCTTGGTCATTATAATCTACCGCCCTTTAAGAATTTTTCTCCTAAAAATTAGAATAACTTAGGGTAGCTTTTCCTCATATCTTCTTCGCATTCCCAAGTGGCTTCCTTAATGTTGTGATTCCTCCACAAAACCTTCATTAATGGTTTCACCTTATTCCTTAAGGTTTTCTCCTCGCGAGCCAAATTTTGAACTAGTTTTCCCCATAAGACAAATCTGTATGAACTTCAACAGGTTCCTGGTGTAGCACATGTGACGGATCTAGCACGTACTTCTTTAACATCGACATGTGGAAGACGTTGTGTACATAAACGAGTTCAGTTAGCAAAGCAAGTCTATATGCGACTTACCAATCCTTTCTAAAATTTAGAAAGGTCCTATATATCTTGGACTGAGCTTCCCTTTTTTACCAAACCACATTACCCTTTCATTGGTGCGATTTTTAGGAAAACAAAGTGTCCTAACTGAAATTCCAAATGTCTGCAATGGTTATTCATCTAGCTCTTTTGTCGGTGTGAGCTACGTCCAATCTCTCCCTGATTCGTTTCACATCATCTGTGGTTCTTCTAATGAAGTATGTGGTCTCTAGATGTTTCTCCCTAGGTTCACATCAATGGGTTAGGAATCTCCATTTTCTTCTATAAAGAGCTTTGAAAGGCGCCATGCCTGTTGATGCATGGTAACTATTTTTGTAGGAGAACTCATTCAATGGAAACTTCCTGTCCTAGTTTCCCTTGAAATCCATGACATAGGCTCTTAGTCTATCATCTAGAGTTTGAATGGTCCTTTTGGACTGACCAACAGTTTAAGGGTGAATTGCAGTGTAGAATTTTAGCTTGGAGCCTATTGCTTCTTTTTTTTTTTCCAAAATCTCAAGGTAAATCATCTGTCTCTATCAAAATGATAGATTTTGAAACTCCATGCAACATCACTATTTTTATACATTCAATTATGCTAATCGTTCAACAGGATAACTAAGTTTAAGGGGCTAAAAATGCACAAACTTGGTTAGTCTATCGACATTTACCTAGATTGTATTGTTGCCATTGGAGGTCCTAGGCAACCCAACTACAAAGTACATTGTTATCAACTCCTATTTCCATTTTGGAATGTTGATCTTCTGTAATTCTTCTGTTAGACGCTGGTGTTCCACTTTAACTTTCTGACAAGTAAGGCATCTTGACATAATCTCTACAACATCTTTCTTTATTCCAGTCCACTAAAAGCTTTCTTTTAAATCTATGAACATCTTGGCTGCTCCTGGGTACACATAGCAGGGGGTTTCATGTACTTCTGAAAGGATCTGTTTCTTTATTTACTCATCGTTGGGTATGCATATCCTACCTTTGTGATGGAGTATGCCATCTTTTGAAAAGCTAAACTCAGTTTCCTTTCCTTTTAGAACCACTTCACATATTTTAACTAGGGTAGGGTCAAGTTCTTGACTGCCTTTCATGTGTTCAAAGATGCTGGGTTAGAGCATTAATGTTGATAATTTTGCCTGAAATCATCTCAATTCCAAGGTCATTGATATCTTTTCATGGAGGCTAAGGTAAAAAGCTAATTGCCATGAGTGTTGTTGCAGATTTTCAACTTAGTGCATCGACCACTTTGTTTGCTTTCTTGAGATGGTAAAGGATTTTGCAATTGTAATCCTTTACTCGTTCTAACCATCTTCATTGCCTTAGGTTCAACTCCTTCTATGTGAAGAGGTACTTGAGACATTGATGGTCTGTATAGATTTCATATTTTGCTCCATACAAGTAGTGCCGCCATATCATGCATCGAGTAGTTTCTTTCATTGTCTTTGAGTTGTCATGAAACGTAGGTGACTACTTTTCCTCCTTACATAAGAACAGCTCCTAACCAAAGCTTAGAAGTGTCACAATAAATTACAAAATTCCCTTCTTCAGCATTAGGAATTGTCAGCATTGGAGCACACGTAAGCCTCCTTTTCAACTCCCTGAAGCTTTCTTCGCACTCATCAACCCACTTGTACTTCTTCCCTTTTTGTGTAAGTTCTATGAATGGTGCTGCTAACTCCAAAAATCCTTCGACAAACCATCGATAATACCTTGCCAATCTAAGGAAACTATGTATCTCTGTCACACTTTTCAGGGTTGGCCACTTACTAACTGCTTCAATCTTTGTAGGATCTACAACAACTCTTTCCTTGGATATCACCTGTCCAAAAATTGTACTTTTTCTAGCCAGAATTCACATTTGGAGAATTTGGTATACAATCAATTTTCTTTCAAAATCTGTAGTGCAATCTTTAAGTGATCCTTATGTTCTTCTTTTGTCTTGGAGTAGATCAAGATATCATCTATGAAAACAATGATGAACTTGTCTAGGTAGTCCTTGAACACTTTGTTCATTAAGTCCATAAATGCTGTAGGGGCGTTGGTCAAACCAAACGACATCACGAGGTACTCATAGTGTCCAAATCGTGTCCTAAAAGCTGTCTTTAGCACATCACCTTCCTTGATCCAAAATTGGTGGTATCTAGAACGCAGATCGATTTTTGAGAAATAAGTAGCTCCATTAACTAATTGAATAGATCATCGATTCATGGCAGCGATATTTGTTCTTGATCGTGATTTTGTTTAGCTCCCAATAGTCTATGCACATTTTCAATGTACTACCTTTCTTTTTCATGAACAAGACTAGCGCTCCTCATGGGGAGTAGCTTAGGCTGATGAAACCATTGTCCAGTAGTTCTTGTAGCTACATCTATAGCTCCTTGAGTTTTGCTGGGGCCATTTGATAGGGTGCCTTAGAAATTGGTGCTGATTCAGGCATCAATTCAATCTCAAATGAAAGCTTTCATCCTGGCGGTAGTCCTAGCAATTCCTATGGAAAGACTTCTACAAAGTTCCTAACCACTAGAATGTCTTTTGATCCTAATTTACTCTCCTTGAATTTATCAAAAAGGTTGGCTAGGTATCCTTGGCATCCACTAACCAACAACCTGCTTGCTTTCATAGCAGATATCATTAGCATAAATTGCCTCTGTAGTGTTCCTGTATAGGTAAATTCTTCCTCGTCCGCAGGCTTGAATGTAATCTTACGGTGTCGCCGATTGATGACTACGTAACATTTTCCTAGGAAATTCATTCCCAGGATAATATCATAATCATTCCTATTGATGATTATCAAGTTTATGTATAGTTCCTATTCATAAATAATTACCAGTACATTTCATAGCCAGTAATTGGACATCGACATTTCCTTATCACCATGATGGAGGTCCCAGCTTCCACATTATTTTTGGTGTAGGCATAAATGCGAGTTTGTAGTTTTGGAGCTTCCAGTCTTCCCTAGGGGATTGACGATCCTTCAATCCTAGCCTAGACTACATGTGGCTGGTTTGTTGGGGCTCTCTGTTAGTTATGTCTTGACAGATTCTAAGGGTTTAAATAACATTGTTTAGCATAGTGTTCCTTCTTACCAGAATGTAACAGCAGTTTGATTCTGCTCTACATTCTCCCGGATGCCTCTTTCTGTACTTAGAACAAGTAAGGTTGTTATTGTTACCGTTCCTAGTGTGGTTTCTCTTCTGAGGCTGGCCTTTCTAGTTGCCTTGGTTAGGGTTACCCTTTCTCTTATTATTAGTCTGCTGCCCATGTTGCTTGTTATTCTGGCCATGGGTATTGCCTTGAGTCCTCTGTTGAGATTCAAGATTTTGTTTACCCTTGGCCTTTTCTTCTTTCTTGCTTTGAAAAACTTGGCTATTTCCTCTTGGTTGTGACTCTTCTAATATTCAGCACGGATTGCCCAATGGATGCAATCCTCAATAGATTTGGGGGGTTTGCTTCCATTATTGACTACTATGGCAATTTCAGATCTAAAAATCTTCATTAGTTGCCTTATCTCAGCTCTTTTGCTGCTTACTATATAAGGGCAGAGTGGAGCTAGTTGCTTGAATTTTCGTTTAGCATCCTTCGTTGACATGTTACCTTGACAAAAGTTGTTGAACACATCTTCCTAGGCTGCCATAGTATCCATGTTAAAGTACATTTTGTGAAACTTGTAGACGAAGTCCCACCATGTCATCTCATTAACGTTTCTCCTTAGTTCTTCACTTTGCCACCAATGACGGGCCTCCTTTATCAATACATATAAGGCACATAGGACCTTCTCTTGCTTATCTAGCCTCCTAAACTTTAGTACTACTTGAACGTCAGTTAGCCAGTTATCCGCCTCTATAGGATGGTATTTAACCGATCTATGAAACTTATTCTCTCCATGATTGTAGACTGGGGAGGGAATATGTTGCTTTAAAAATATTATTTCAGGTTTGATTTAGTCCGATACTAAATTAGAAGTAACCACCCAAACTTACATGGCTGTTACTTAACTTCATAATTATAATACTTAAATATATTTTAATATAAGGTCCTTAAATTTGTGGAATATTTTTTTAAAACATAAACAAAACAATTTACTTTTTCAAGTGCAGTATAATTTCTTAAAACTTAATCTTTTAAAACTAAAATAACAATAACTTATTAAGAATTAATCCTTCAAAACTAGCATGATAAATTTTTCAAAAAATTATTCTTCTAAATACTTTTCTTGATTCAAATACTTTCCTTAATTCAAAAATATACTTTAAAAACATTTCTAAAACCATTTACTTCTATAATTTCTTATAAGAAAAATTATATACATTCGTTGTATTCTCGATTGCAACATCTATATATATATTTATTTCTTTATTTATTTATTTCTTGTAGAAAATCTTACATCCAATTCTTTCTTTCTTTTACAGCTGAAGTCGAATGACTTTAGCCTTGGTCTCTATGGCTCATTATGTAAAATTACTTAATGTTTTATGCATACTAAATTTTATAGAAGGTAGCATAATGCGGAAATATATTTTTACGTAAGCGATATCCAAACCCATCTCCATTGTTTGTCTGCCGCTAGCCATTGCCTAATTAAGTGATGCTGATAGGTTCCTTACCTACAACATGAACGCACTTAAATGAGCTTTCACTTAACAAGTAACAAGTAGGAAGTTCAACTCGCAAAATAATTTGAAGATCATTTAATAAATCAATGCATGATTAATTTATGCTTGCTTCGTAATTTGTTTTATGCTTAATTATCTGAACTTTATCTTATCCTACTGTTTGGGCCCAGGTGATAGTACCGGCCGCACGCGATCATCGGGAAGTCAAGGTTTACGAGGTCCCTAACAACCCTAAGATCATAACTTATATTGCAGTCATTATGATTTGCAAAGTCCCAACAATGCCATCTTCTTCTTTTTTAATAACATGGAGCCTCCCTATGGGTCGAGAAGTTGATATGACACACTTAACATTTCTTGTTTAGTTTCACTTGTGTTATTATGTGTATGTAGTATAAACATGTTTAATTGAAAGCAAGTAAATAGTATATTAATACAACATAC
Organism: Artocarpus hirsutus; assembly: GCA_946598075.1. Taxonomy (NCBI): domain Eukaryota; kingdom Viridiplantae; phylum Streptophyta; class Magnoliopsida; order Rosales; family Moraceae; genus Artocarpus; species Artocarpus hirsutus. The sequence continues at coordinate 33,239 of CAMOHE010045305.1, read as the reverse complement.
GTCACACATTGTTCATCACCTCACAAGATGCTAACTCATCACATCCTAGAAAAATATATATCTCCTAACAGAATTATGGTAGGGCGTAACACTAAACAGGCATTCCATATTTTTTGAAATCATTAAAAAAAACAGTTTTATTTAAAAACTGTGCATATTGTACTGTAGGCGAGATTTCTACTTACCTGTTTTAGTAAAGTAGGCTTCCTTATAGATTCTGAATTTCTTCTTTTCTAATGAAAACAAATCTACACAAAACACCCATTTAGAGTGCATAAGAATACTTCATTTTATGCTATTTTAATTTTTATCATAAGCACACGAATTCGATCACTGCATTAGATCATAAATTCTTTTATCAATTGATCATGAATTTTACCATTTCTATTACAAGGATTATTTTAACTAAATCCTCATAATATTTAAACTTTTCCTTAATTGCCATTTGTTTGTATCTAAATTGATAAGTAATTAATTATCTATCCTCGTTAAATCCATGAGACTTTAATCCACTAAATTGGACATTTTTTAAATTCATGATTCTTACCTTAAATCCTAATTAGGCTTATTTTAAATTCATTTAATGGTTTCGTAATTGATTTTAAGTCTGTAAGCCCAAAAATGACATCATAACGTCATATAAATTCTATCGCTAGGCTATGTTTCGAGCTGCATTTTAGACTAAAACGGGCGTTGGACCTATGCCTAATATCGTGGCATTAAAGCTTTAGCTTACCGGGTTATCATGCTAGGAAAATTAGTGTTCAATTGGAAACAATTAAAGTTCATTCTTACAATTTTTACCTATTTAGCTTGGAATTTCAAATAAAAATCACTCTATAAAATAATGCCTAAAATTGTTAACTCACCAAATCTTAGGCCTATATAAGCTCTCAAAAATATAGTAATTCCTTGGTTTAGTAAAAAATCAAATTTTAAAGTTACGCAAACTTTGTTTGTAAAAATTGGTATTGGTGGAGTGGTTTTGGAAGATTTATGTGAAATTATATATTAAACACAATTTTTTTTTAAGTTTTTTCCTCATCAAAGTCACTTGTTTCTAAATATGTTTTTTTAATAATTTTCTTGTTTGTTTTTAAAGTCCCAGTTACTATTTTTCTTTAGTAAAATTGCTTTTCGATTAAAACTTTGAATTTTTTATCGATTAAAAGTTTTAACTGTTTTTATTGCATCCCAAATAAAGTCCAATTTACAGGCAGGTTTTTATAAAACTTTCTTAATAAAAGTTCTTCATTTTGTTGTAAACTAAAACTTTCATGTTTGACGAAAATTACAATTCGGCCTCAAAACGACCCGAAACTTTAAAAAAATTTTCTCAACAAAAATGTTGTTTTTGGACAATTTTTAAAAACTGCCCATAACTATATTTTAGATGCTAATTTTGGAAAAAATTTCTTTACAAAATTTGTTCATCTCGTTGAAATCTAAAACTTTCATGTTTGATGAAACGTAAAATTCAAACATAAAATAGCCTGAAAATGGCAAAATAGTTCCATACTGCTGGAATTGTTTTGGACAGCTTTTACAAACAATTTTAAATAGTTTTAAGGACTATTTTTAGATAGATTTTGGGATTATTTTAGGCATTCCCTAAAAACTATTCAGTAAGCTTATTTAGAATCAAAACTATGTTTTTTCGCAGTCACGGGTTTTTGTTCAAAACGTCGAAAACTTAAAGTCCCATGATTGGTAAAGATTTAAAAATGGATTCTAAGGCCGATGTGTATGCATTCAAAGTTTGTGAAAAATTTTTCCAGAAACTAAAACCTATAAAAACATAATTCTAACATGTAAATACTAACTTTCACATGACATATAAGCATAAACTTAACTAATCAACACATAAATAATTATTACAACCTATTTCCTCATCCAATCATCAATTCTCTCATAAAGTTGTAAACCTTGACCTAAGAAAATTAAGGAAAAGTTTAGATTTGCTTACCCTTGGAGACTACTTTTGTGAGGGTGTTCTTAAGGCTTCAAACTCCACTTTTTCTTTTCTTCTTGTTCCAGCACTAGATCAAAACTTTATCATGTAAAAATCAAACTTGTTTTTGGCCATCACATAAATGCTATCTAAGCAACATAATTTCTTTTATTTGCTAAGGAAAATGGAAAGAAAGAAAGAAAAGGTATAGATAATACCTTGGACTATGCTTTGCACCATCTCCTTCTTCTTCTACTTCTTCTTTGTTGAATCTTGATTTTGTGATACGAAAATGGTAGAAAATATTTTGGGATTTTGGCTTGTTTGGATTTAGGCTTTGGGTTTGGTTTTGAGAGACAAAGTGGAAGCACAAAATTTTCTTTTCTTTTTCTCTTGGGAGGCTTAGGACACATGTTGGAGAGGAAATGGAGAATGAGGAGATGAAGTAAGATTTTGTGATGATTTTAATGGCCTTCTTTATATAGACCTTGCTTAATTTAATCCTTTCTACTTAACCCATGGTTAACTATTCTCTTAAGTGATCTAATGAAGCTTAAACTAGGATTAAATTTCCCTAAGATTTGCACCAAAGATGGGGTGGAGTGAAGTATGGGTTTTGTCCTAATAATGGCAAAGGATAATCATCATGGATAAGAAGCTTGATTTAAGGGATTCTTGTCCCAAATTAATTCTTGCCAGTTACAACTTAAGCAAATGATTTTCATACTGTCAGTAATGACTAACTTAGCTGATAGGAAATTTTTTTCATATATGATAGGTCTTCTCCTTTTAAAAAAAAATATTGTGACGCGCTAATCATATTATGAATTGATATCAATAAAAGTCTAATCACGTATCAATTTTGACTACATTAAGCCTAGAAATTTATTTTAGACTTAATAAAAATATGAACTTGACTTTTTCAATATCTGGACTCAATAATGACATAGTTTTTAACAATATCACTAACCAAATTTGCATGAAATTTTCTATCAATTTCTCTCTTTTTTTTTTAAATTAAATTGGCAATTAAGGATCTAATTTACGTTAGAGTGTTTCTCAGTACACTACTAACTTAGTATTATACTCAAAAATTATCATAATTAAATTTCTCGAGTTCTTTACAGATAACTTTCTTCTATCTTAGTAACAGTTGAATTTATCAATTTATTTATTGAATTTTGATAGTTAATTAACTTAACTATAGAATCGATTATAGAATTTTTGGAACATTCATATGTTAATTCCGTAAATTCTTCAACCATACATTTCATACACAATGTTTTCAAGAAAATCCTTGATTTAAATAGGTAAATTACACCATTTAATTTTAGGACTTTCTAGGTCATTACAAGCTCTATGCTTGTAGTGGAGGAGGGTTATAATTGATAATTATAAAATATATAATTTGGGATATGTTATTTTCATAATTATAGGAGCTTGATTTATATATGTCCATCGGGCCCCTTACTAGCTCATAATAATTCCCATAATGATACGGCATGTTTTTTCTTACATATTGGCGACTTATATTTATTATTAAAGTGGCTAAAATTCAATAGATTGGATTTAATAACTCATCGGGCCCCTTGCTAGCTCATAATAATTCCCATAATGATACGGCATGTTTTTCCTTACATATTGGCTACTTATATTTATTATTAAATTGGCTAAAATTCAATAGATTGGATTTAATAACTCATGTTGGTTTTTTGGTTGAATTGATTTTGTGAATTAATTCAAGATAAATACATTAAATTATTTAGATAATATTTTATTTGATATGGGATTATCTGTATATTGCTGTTTTAATCAGATAACTTCTCTATGAGGTTACTTGAATTAAAACTGAGGCTCTATCTAAGAATCCCATGTAAAATAAGATATTTTGAGATTTCTAGATTATCGCTCAGTTGGCAGGCCAGTTGCCAAGTTTGGCAGCCCAGTGGTGCCGGTTGGGTAAGCCAATAGCACAGATCAGCAGGCTGACCATACAATAATCCTATTACGCATTTTTGACATGATTTTTTAACATAAGTTGAGCCCATACTCGAATTTTGAAGCCAATCTAATAAGGATTGATGCCCAAATTTGACCATTATATAACGGAAACTATTTTTTATTGTTCCTTAGATCATTTGAGAAGTATAGAGTTAGTATTCTAGTAAAAGAAACTCTGAAATTTCTAACTCTTGGTTTTCTCAAGTGGTTGGAAGGAGACATCACTGGAGGATAAACTATAAGACATGCAATTACTCGTATTTCGATCGTGGAAAAAGAATAACAAGGAAGACCAGTTGGTTGAGGCTTTTCCAAAACGTTATTCTCTAGTTAGAGTTTCTATAGTCTTCGATATACCAAAAAGATATATAAGATCTTTTATTAATTTATGTACTTAGCATTTCAAACTTGTTATTTAAAAAAGACTTTGATTTAAAAATTTTTAAAATTCTACTGCGTATCATTTTCTAACAACTCAACAGTTCCTCCTTAACGAACTTTTGGTGCTCCGCCCTAGAAGCTGGGGCCATTTCTTGTACACTTAGGAGGTCAGCCCGGGTCCTCTGAACTTCTTCACGGGCTCGTTAGCCTCTACCTTGGCTACCTTTAATTCAGCCTTGATCCTAACCAGCTCATCAACGTTGTCCTTTAGAATTTCTTTAGCCTCAGCAAACTTTTGGGTGGCTTTGTTGGCCCTAACCTACTGCATCTTGACTTGTTGCTCAACCCTGAGGTAGGCAACTTTGAAGGTCACACATGCTTGTGAAATTCGATGTTTGTAAAACCAAATAAAGATGACCCTATGTGAACGAAAAAGAAGCTCAAAACCTGAGATGCAACCTGCCTGAACTAATTGCTAGAATGTCGACTCATAGCACTTCTAGTAAGACTTGTGCTAGAAAGAGCCAAAGAACTCCTCCAAGGGTACTAGGTCACTGAAGTATTCAATGTTAGCTGGGGGTAGAGGATACCAAGTTGTCCCTAGCCGGTCAAATGGTGGAATTGCCATTGGCGAGGGTGGAGGAATGTTTTGGCTTGTCGAAGCCCCCAAGCGAGACACTAGCTCGAGCTACTGAGTGCTCAAAAGAGCAATGACATCGGCTTGTTAGCTCGGGAGCTCCATCATTCTCTAGATCCTCTCTTGCCTGGATAGCTAGCATGACGACATATTAGCAAAACAGGAGAAATAAAGTGGAGATATGTTTGGGAAAATATGAACAAAAGCAAAAAGAGTGGTCTTCAAGTCAAACCTCCAATCCTAAGTAGGCATGGTGAGTAGACCTGCCTTATTACGTCCCCAAGGTCCTCGGCGATGATGAACGGCTTCAGACCAAGGGAACCACCTTGAGAATCCTTAGAACTGGTTGATGATAGCACCCCCACCTGCCACCTGGGTTGGGAAGAACTTGACCTAAAGACTTCAGCGACCCCTCATTGAGCTATAGTTACTTGCTCGACCCCTGAGTAAGTGGGACATCGCCATATCTGGGGTTAATTGAGTTGGAACCAGCCACAATTCTCTAAGCTCATCTTGCTCAGTAAAAATGCCTATTGTTGGATAGAGTTAGGTTTCCTTAGCAAGTCCTCAAAGGATTGCCTGAGTGCCTCTTATGCCCATGGTCTCTTCGACCATAGATGGCCCTGCTTGAACTTCGTCAGCATGAATTGGTCGGCAGGAATCCTTTTTCCCAGCTGGGACAGCCACCTTCCACTGGCGTAAAACCACTCAAACTTCCACAGCTTGTCTAAGTCGAAGGTTGTCGAAGATGAATTCCTTGACCTGTTGTGGGAGCTTTAAACATATGCTTAAAGGCCTCCCATGGCATCTCAAAAGCATAGCTGTACATCCATAGTACGTACATGCAGATTAGTGAGCGGTAACAGTTTGGGTTCAGCTACGCGGGCATACATTCAAATCATGGAGGGCTCGACGCATAAATGGGTGAATCAGAAAATAAAATCTTGCTCGGAAGAACTCTTCATATAGCATGATGCGCCCCTCTGACTGTTTGATATGGGAGTCCCTAGCCTCGGGCAAGATCAAGATTAAATTGTCAGGAATCTTGTACTCCCGACGAAGGATGTCCAGGCGGGCTTGGTACATTGCCGATATATACTCAGTGGAAGAAATTTGTCCAGGCTGGCGTACTCAGTAAACTTCTACTTTGTGAACCTTAGTCTCCAAAGGCATTGACGCTTCCCCCTCTTAGCATTGTCGCCTCCTATAACCCGTTGCTCTTTTCGACACTATTGGCCCTCTTAACACTAACTTCACCCGTGACTTAGGATGTTTCCCTACCCGAGGAACTTGATCCACTTCCAATGGTCACCAAGCAAGCTTGCTCTTATTTGGTTACCCCAGACATGCCAGCGGTGGCTGCTCCAATGTAGGGATCCTCCTCCTACATGACCAGGTCGGGACAATTCCTTCCAAAAGATATAAGAATTCCTATTCAGCCCCAAGATAAGGATTAGGCCAACTGAGCTGCCCCTTCATGCTTAGACCCCTTCTTAATGCTTCCTTTCTTTACGGGGCTCGTTTAGTTAGACTTAGTACTCTTGTTTGACCCAAAGATGCTAACTTACCGGTTCTAAGAATCACTTAAATCACTTATTTTTTGTTTGAGGATTACTTGATCCCGTTCAAAGTAAGCGAAGTTTTTCAAGTTTGCAAGTTGAGTTCTACTCTATAGTTAGATACAAACTCTAAGAAATTTGTAAGTAAAGTAAATAAAATGAGAAGAGGACTCCCCTATTTATAATCAAGGATAGACATGGAATATGAAGAGGCACAATGATTACATTCATTAGGGAAATATCCAATAGCAACCTAACATGTGTTGGTTGAGCCTAATCGATTGCCCAAAAGGGCCTTTGGGATCTCATGATCCTAAGGATGAATATACGAGGACCAATTTAGCTTACCAACCTCGCATGAGTAGAGTTTAACCTGGCCAAGCACGGACCAGGTGCACTAAGGGGCTATTATTGGGGGTATGCTCAACACCCTCTCTTGAAGAACTCATCTCTATGTCCGACCATCTTGCTCAGACAAAAGTCATTTTTGGAACTTATGCAACTCCCTGTTGATTGGCACACTTTCCTATAGTGGTCCTTATGGCCTTCTTTAACGGCCAATCAAGACGTCGCCTCCTCAAAAGAATGTATACTCGGGATGAATAGGTATAGCCTAAAGCCAGGTAAACAACTCATTCTCGTGGCCACCACATGGCCTCATTATAGCCTTTAGACAAAGGATAGTCTACTTTCTAGAATTGTGACACTTGTCAGTCACCCCTGACACCATCATATGGAGCACTCAGGTCAAGGTTCAAAACCCGTTTTACACCCGGTCCAAGTGGTGAGCTATAAGTATGAGTATTTACTTCACCACCAATGCAAGTGGACTCTCATACCTAACCTTACTTTCACTCTTGGTTGAAAACATACCTGATTTAAGCGTCAAAAAGCCCATGGCTGGCACCACACCGGTGTCTGTTTGACCTTCGATGTCCTTCTTCTTATTGCAGGTCCCTCCTCTAGGGAAGCTAAAACGACCAGGACAGGTAGTCTAACTACCATGCACAGCGGCACATAGTGTTGAGTGATAGCAAGACATCAACAATGGCAAAGCCATTACATCCTTGGAGAGCCCCACCGCGAGTTATTTGGCCACCCAATCTAGGGGGCTGGGACTCCAAAAACAAACATAAGGGCGGTGTCATACGTCATAAACTCTCTTAAAACCTTTGTTTGCTAGGGTTTTCTTTCTTTTCTTTTCCTTAATATGGCACCGCCTATTATTGATTCCTGATTAAAGGAAATAAAGCTTAAATTTACTTATATACCATTAGCTATAAGCAAAAGAATATTTAGTTATGTAACGAAGAGATTTTAGTTATTTAGTTAAGCAAAAGAATATACTTATACACCCTAAATAACTCTCATAATATGTATGTAATATCCATTCTACAAACTTTTCTTCAACTTTTTCTTTTCCAGACTTGGTGTGTGTCTAGATTAAAAGAGTGTTATTGATAATCATCGTAAGAGAAGAGTAAATATGCATAATTGGATAATATATATATACATATATGTATATATTGTTGAAGCCTGAACTTGTTATACATATTAGTTTATGACTTTATTTTCTTTTTAGTGTTGGATGTTTAATCAAATTTTCTATTTGTAATTTAGAGTTGGGTGCGTCTATTGACACCCCTCATTTTACATTTTATATACTCATTCTTAAACCACTCTATGTTCTACTTGTTGCACCCTTCTTAAAATACCAAAAAAATCTTCACACATTTTTTCTTTAACCAACCAACCAAACAAACAAGCTTTCATGATAGTATAAAGAAGCGTTTTCTTAGAAAAAAAGCATCCATCCATGTTAAAACTTCGATTGAATATATATATTATATATAAAACAGATTTTATAAAGTTACTAAATTCAAAAAAAAAAAAGTGATAAATGCTTTGGTTAAAAAAAGAAAAAAAAAAAAAGACTATTGATTCCTCTACATTGTTTCTCTTTTTTTTCGTGGGGAGTTTCTCTTCGTTTTAAACCTAAATATTAATTCTTTACCTATGAATAAAATATTGATTCCACTTCAAACAAAAAAAAAAACTATTCGTTTCACAAAAAAATAAACTTTATTGAACCAAACTATTTTACTCTTCAAGTGCAAACTATAATCAATTCGTGTACTAGCAATCAAAGAGTCAAAAAGTTTATAGAATTTCTTTAAAAATATGTAAAGGTTCTCCTTAGTTTATAAAAAATACACGATCGTAATCTTTTTCTTAAATTAATGGGTTCAAATAGTTTATATGTTTAGTTAATATTAAACAATGCAAATTAAATAAAAAAACAAGAATATTAAAGATAAAGAAAGCACCTACTTTTTTCTAGGTAAGCTCTTTGACATTGAAATTCATCTTTATTTTAAAAAAAAGGCATAATAATTTTTTAAGGAAGAGTATGTAATAAATATTTCTTTATAATACTTTCATCCATAAAAGTAATTTTATTAATAGACAATACAGTTATAAGAAATTCTATTTAAAAAATGTATGTAAAAAGTAGAAGGTGTCACTAGATGCATCCTTTAGAGTTATGCGCGTATTTGGATTTAAGGATGTTAACTTTTGTTCTCTTTTTTCCCCTTGAATTGTAGCTAAGCTATGTTAAAAGATAATATGTATAAGTCGAACATGAAAAGAATGGAAAAAAATATACAAAAGTCTTAACTTGAAAACCAATTAGATCAATCCAATCTAAACCAATCTCAATCAATTTGAATTGGATAGAATAATACGTTACCATCGAATTGGATTAGATGAATTTCTAAAAATTAACGATTGAATTAGATGTTTATTTCTAAAATAAATTAGATTGAATTAGATGAACACCTCTCCTTGGAACATAGATTAAGAGAAGATAGGTTCTTTACTTCAGAATAAGGGAAATATATTGTTCTTTATTTATTTTTTTGGCGCTAATTTTCATACACTGGAAGATTGAGATTTCACTTGATAAAAATAACAATCGATATAATTTAATTCTGATCCGTGCCCCCGGAGTGACAAAAATGTAATTTTGAGAGACTCATTAATTATCATGTTTTGCCACGAGTTTTCTTTTGATTTGCAAAATTTATGGCTAGCAATTGAAAATGCTTTGTCAAATTCTATGTTCAACTGAATGCATGAGTAAATGAGATCATGAATAATAGGGTGTTTGTTAACACTTTTTGAACCCAACCAACTTTTTCCCGTTATAAGATTACAGTTTTTTTTTAATTTTAACTTATAGTTGTAATTTCGTTTAAAATGCCCAATTTAAATTTCTATAATATTATAGAAAGTAAATTTGATAACTTTTTTTTTTCAAGCTACGTAGAGTTGTAACATATATACATATATATATATATTGCAAGGACTACATATGCCACTAAATTTTGTTTTGACATTTCTGTTGAAACTATTAATTTCAACCAACAAAAATTGTAAAACTGTCAACTTTTATAATAAAAAAAAAAAAACAAAAAATTTCTATAACATAAAACTCTCGTATTCTACAGTTTATAAACTAACAGACTAACCGCTCTCTCAAACACTTTTAAGTTAAACTAGGGCCACAACTTACGTAAAGAGAAAGATTGCCTTCCAATGTGTCGAGAAGGCAGGAAGTACCATCGTTCTAGGGCGGACATTCTATTTTTAAGCATGGAAACTATCACAGTTTATTTCTTTCCAGAATTCAGTTATATGACTGCACATAATAGAAGTTTAGCATGTAGTACATGCAACAATATGGCACCATAGATGCCATATTGTGGATCTTTGTTACAAATGACACGTGGAGGAGCTTTTTCTAGTATATATGACTGAAAATGCGGGAAACAACAACAACAATATAACCAATGAAATCTCTGAACATTGGTTTGCAATGATTCTCAAAAAATCCAAGTCTGTCCCCTAACTAAACTATTCTTGTAAACACCCAAGTGGAAAAAAAATAAAAATATCAAGAATGAAATTTTCTTATTCCAAAGATTGTGTGACAGAGCTGTAGTTTAAATCCTAATTATCATCATGTAACTTTACCAGGAAAGTTAAAAAAACCAAAAAAGAAAGAAGAAAAGTGCTTGGTTTGGTGGTATTAAAGCATAGGCTCTTTAAGCTTGGTTCACAAATTTGGTCATTGATGTCTCTACAAATGTTTCTTGTAATCTTCTGCAAAGCGTGTGCCCAACTTGCGTGCATAACCTCATATATTATCTTATATATTATTGTTACCATTATTTTTTATTTTGGCTACAAAACACTAAAACCCAGATGACAAAGAAATTTAGCCCAACGGGAAACAGCTTTTTTGGACCTTATTTATTTGTCCTTGCTTGCCATTTTGGCTATTTGGTGGCCACAACTTGGTTTGTTCCACTAGTTATATTTTATCCTTTTCTTTCGTCTTCTCATGTCATTCGTGCTTAAAAATAAATCAAGTTTTTGACATTTTAGAATTATAGTTGCAGACTTCCTAAAACTACAAACACTTTAAGATTTAGAAACTAAAATTGTACAAAAGATCATGATCAAATATTTTAGTCCAGTGGTTGCAGGCATAGCCACGCGATAAAACTATATTTGACTTCACTCCAAGATTGATCATGTTTGGTTTTGTTTTGAGAATTTTTGGAAATATTTTTGCACACTTTTTGAGACAAAAATTTTAAAAACACTTTCAATACAATTATCAAAAAATTCTCATTTTTCAAAACAAAACTATTTTCACCTATTTTAAACAAAAGTGTTCAAATTCCCAGTCTCAAGTTCAAAAAAAAAAATACTTTGGTTCACAGTTTAGCATCACTATAAGCAAACACTTTTCAACCAACATTTCCATATATTTCCTTAACTTACCTCATTTGAACTTTTCTCTTTTTTTGGTCAAATTGTAGTAAAACCCAAGTGAAAAGAGTAGGAATTTATGAAGGAACATAGAGAATTAGAGGTTTGGACTCTGGACCTTTACCATATGAAACTAACGCCAAAAGGGAATGGAAATGGATACGGATATACATCCTAGATGGAAGCAGGGTCTTGTTGGTCAGCTCATCAATTTTCTTTCGCACTGGTCTTGCCATGAGAACTAATGCAACACAAGCCAACAAGCAACAACTAACTCTTTTTCATTGTCAGTTTCTCTGACCCTGTCTGATATGGCGTTCCTTTTCTCCTAAACCCCTTATTCCCCATCTCATTCTCTTATCCAAACACAATTGTAGCCATCCGTGATCAAAGTATGTTTGTAATTTGTCAAAGTTTCTAAAGATTGATTTTGAAGTTGCTCACAGATGGTGTTTGGTGCTAAACTTGTGTTAACCAAGAAGAAATATCTTCACGGCCCTCCCCCAAAACAAATATATGTATATATATAAAAGATGACTTTCGTCCCACTAGGGCGAAAATTTCGACTGCCCACGTGGCACCTCTTTTCCGTTTTAAGGGGTTGGTTTAAACTGTTAACTAGGCTAGGATGTGTAATGCCTCAAAGCAGAAGTTAGCGGTTGTTAATAAATTAAATAAAGATCAAAAAATAAAAATAAAACTTCAAAAGAAATTTACTTGAGATTTAAACAAAATATCTCAAATCAAAATAAACATAAAAAAAATAAACAAACCACAGTTTAATATAGCACATTTAATTTAATAATATAAAACGGTCATCATCTTCATTTCAACCTTTAACACATCTTAATACAGCACGAAAAATAACATATAATGCTTATATTATCATGAAAAACATTCTTAACAAATAAAGAGATTCCAACTAAGTATAGTTACAGAGCTTCTTTAACTATGTTTTTCGTCACCACCTCACATTTTGTGAGTCCTAAAAAGATAAAAATATAAGGGAATGAGCGACAACATATTCAGTAGGAAAAAGCCATTACTCACATTTAAATTTTATCATTTACCACATTAATACCTACATGATTAGTTATTCAACAGCATCAATTATCTCACGGATAACTTATGTTAATCATTACCAAGTTTCTTACCTGTACATGTATACATATATTATGCTTAATCAATGTTTCTAGGTATCCATAATGCAATGGAGTGTCACATCACTCAACTCAACGAAACCCAAATAACACGTTTAATTACTCTACAATCATTTTAAAAGTGTCAGATGAGGGGACATCCAACCCTAATTCCTCACCAAGTCGATTCTTGTATAGTGTGTTTTGGGACTTTCGACCCAAAGAAGCGTCATTACTTCCCCTTATTTATCTTTTAGGGTATTCATGCCCAATGACATAACCGCTACCCTCTTCACATCTTACAATTCATCTCATAACCACTACTGTTATGTATTGAGTGTGTTTCTAAACCATGCTCCTCAATTTATTTCAATATACGTCAAATCAATTTATTCCTCACTATATATTACAGGACAGGTTCATATGATTGTCTCATAAGTGATATTCATATCATAATAATTCAGCATATATGTATGTATATCTTACAATATAAAGAACCAAATTTTAATCTCAAAAAACCTCATAAAAGATAAGTAATAAGTTCTTTAACTCTTGGCGAATATACTGTTGATAACATCCAGCTCAAAAAACCAAGTTTATCACATAAGCTCCAAGTACGTCATTATCCTATAACGTATAAAATAGCCATATTTTGACTTAAATCCTATTCTGTAATCATACCAATTCACCATCTATTTTTATTACTGTGCTATAATGATTAATACGCGCAAAATATTCATATAAGTTTAAACACATAATTTAATTTTAATAAAAATTGACCCATATTCCAATCTAAAATGTTCTAAAATAATTTAAAACAAAATAATATGAGATTAAAATATTTTGGAATAAAACATTTGAATAAAAATGTTGTTTTAGGATCGAGTTGATCTGACTTATAATATATCAACAGCAATAGAATTAACAAGGAATAGGATCAATAAAATAGTAGAAGGCATCCCAATGTATTAGGAGGCTATATATTCGAATCTTAAGAAGATCAAATTTTTGGCCTTATATATTTTTGGCTTGACAAAACGACATGTAATTTTCTTTTTTTTTTTAAGAAAACGACATGTAGTTTTTATGAAAAATGATTTTTTACTTGAAAATTTTCTACAAAAACCTAAAAATCCAAATTTTGAGCATTTTCTTCAAAATTTTGAATTTCTAACAACTTTCTAAGCATAAAAACAATATATAAAAAGTATATAATCATTCATAAACATCAAAAATATATTTCTCATAAAATTTATAGTAAAACACAAATTTAAATCAAATTTTAAGTTTAGAAAATTTAATCTCAAAACTTAGTTTAAAAGTGTTGTTTGATCTTGAAAATATCGAAGTTTCCTGGATCTATGGATTTGTGGAAGATCGTTTTGCAGATTTCATAAGAAAATAGCTTGAGGATGTTGTTTGATTTTCTTCTTGAATTCTCCTTGATCTGGGCTATCGTGGAAAGGAAAAAGAAGAAAAAGAAAGAAGAAAATGAAGAGCAAGGAGAGAAAGAGAGAGACGAGAGTGAGAGAATAAAAAGGAAAAGAAAAAAAAAAAAGAAGAAGGAAGAGAACAAGAGGAGGGGTTGAGAGCAGATACCAATTTAGTCTCCTTTGGAAACTTTGAGCAAATAACGCCAAATGATATTTTCATAATTAGATAAAAGTTCCAACGGCATTTAGTAATTTTGAAAATAGGTGTAGAAAATTTAAAAAAATTAAAAATAGGTAGAATAAATAGTATGAGGTAAACTTTCAATGCAACAAAATTTTACAAAATTTAAATTGGTACATTAAAAATCAAATTTAACATAATTAATACATTTTTAAAATAGCCAGCGTTACAGGTTGGAAGAATTTTGCTGCATTAATGACAATGGAAAGGTGTGGAAACCGAATATAGACCGTGTATTTGACGATTCAACTGGCGAAAGTTATAATTTATTGATGAAGTTAGGCCTATTTGTGAATTGTGTTTTGTATTGTCCAAAATGTGCCAACGAAGATGTAACATAATGGAGGAAGAAGTAGAGATAATTTAGTGAGGACATAATATTTTTATTTTTTATTTTGTCTTTTATCGAAAATTGTGATATGAACATCACGAATAATGAAATTAAATCCTATCCATTAGTAATCCTAGTGTAAAAGAGAAGTGCATTGCATTATTTGGCTTTTTTTAATCCAAAACAATCATTCTTTGAAAGTTTTGGGCTTTCTTCTCCAAACTCATATCAGAGTCAAGACTTTCTTCCATGGCTATGGACTGTAGCAATCGAGAGACAAGTGGTTTCTGTTTGCTCATTTTCATAGATCAGACAACAGAGAATGGAGGAGGGGGCTTGCGATTGGGCGATGGTGAAGGTAGAGGAAAGCTTGCGGTGATGGTGCCTGGCTCACGAAAAAGACCTTGCCTCTGCGGTTGGCTCACGAATGATTTGAGGAAGAGGGAAGGTCTTGCGACTAGCATAAAAGTGTCACAACGACATATAGATTCGAGCCCATGTCTGCTCGCAAAGAAGACGGTCTTGACGGATCTGGGTTCACACGGAGGAGTGAGCTCGACAAGGCTTGCATGGTAGGGATAGGCTCGCGAAGGGTTGCAGCTGCGAAGGCAAGCTCAATGGATCTAGGTTCGTGCGGCAGAGAGACGGGCTTTCTAGGGCTGCTGCTTCTCTATTCCTCTGCAACATTTTTTTTCCTTTCTTTTATGCGTTTGTTAGATTGGAAAACCATTTCTTATTTCACAACTAAAGAACAAACTAAACAGTTAAGCCTAAACAAATTGATTTTATAGTGTTACACTTAATAAATAAAAAAAAGGACAAAAACAAAGCTGAATTATACCTCAATCAAGCGCAAATATTATTTTGGCCTTTAGCAGTAAAACCAAAATGTCCCTACTTTCCTTTGCTTTGTTTTAATAGCAACCAAGCAAAATAATAAGTTCACCAATTCTTATGAATCTAGTCTATTGGCTGAGTGTAGGAGATGTTAAATTTGGGGCTACCATTTTAGTTTGCTGTTGGAGAGGCAACGAGGAAGAAGACAGAAATTTTATTTCTTTTGGGTTTTTTGATTTTTAATAATAAAGTCAATATATATGCCAACAAAACGGGAGTCGTTTCTCAAAGCATTGGACGAATAAAAATTTACAAAATGTTCATCAAAGCACAATTAACTAGTAACAGGCGAAAACAGGTTAACAATTTCTTACTTGCCCCTTGCTCTAATCACAGCCGTAGATTTCGATCTGAACAGTTATTAATAAATAAGCGAATCTTCCATCAGGGCGAATGGTAGTACCCTTTGTATGTAAATGTTGGTATGTGAGAAACAACATGAAAAACGATATTATTAATAGGGCTGTTTTGAAGGACCCATCACCCTATTAAAAACCCAATTTCCTGTTCTTGTGTAGATGTCATGTTTAATTTTGAGCTTGTAAGTTCCATATATTCATAAGTGCAATATCAGAAATCTCAAATTAAATTACACACGCACAGAATAAGCAACCTTATTGATCAAGGCCAGCATGCTTTTTTTTTTTTTTTCTCTCTCTCTCTCAAATAAAAATTGGAAATTCATATGGGAGTTCACTATAGATTTTAAAATTATACAAAACCCAGATCAATGATCCTAATCCTCTCTCTTTTTGGACAATTTCACTATGAGGAACAAACAAAAGGGCACAACTATGAAAGCAGCAACTTTTAGCAAGCCTTCACTCTCTTTTGAGAGCACTCCAATCCTTGACCAGTCTCCACTGTACCTGAACATTCAACTTCTTTCTATGCATTAGTCATGTGAATTGTGATGGAAGAAGGTTTGGCAGGAGAAAGGAAAGAAACTTTAATTTCATGAATACTTAGTTAGGGAAAAAGAAAGCTTACCCTGCATCAATAAATCCCAATCCAAACACAGCAATGGCAGATTGACCAAGAATTGTGCTTGAAATTCTTAACGGAAGAATGGGTCCTTGCTGGGTTTTTGAAGTCTCGGGCAAATCTTTCTTTTTGGCCAGTGTGACGCCGAATCTCCTGCCATTTTTATTTGAAAATAGACAAGAGGAAAGGTTGCTCAAGATAAAGCTCGTTTCTGCGACAGCCATTTTTACTCTCGTATGCTCTATTTTCGGCCTCTCATGTCTCTCTGGCCTACCTACTCTTGCAGTGATCATGCTGACAACCACCCAAAAATTCGATGACGCTGACAAAATGAGGTCAAAAGTAAAATTTGCTAAGTTGAAGGGTATTTTGGTAACGTTGTATTTTGTCTTCTTATTGGCAACAAGAACCCTTATTTTATAGTAGCATAATAAATTTTAAACAGGTGCGACATTAACGAAAAGTAAGTCTCAAGGAAATCATTTTCTTTTATTTGCAAAATTTTACTGATTTAAAGCTTTATATGTGAATTAAAAGTGTTGGCGTTTTTAGTCTATGAATTTAAATATGGTATGTCTCAAATATTAAAATAAAGAACGGTTACTTGCCCCGAAAGTACCAAACTGATTATTGTAACACTTGGGTTTCTAAACTTCCTATGTTGACTAATTACACTACAAATTTTCAATTTCTGAAGGTTTTCATCGTTAAATGTAAAACTAGAGATGAACTTTATAATTTGAAAAAGATAACTGTATGCCTATTGCGGAATAACCTGAAAATTTACACAAATAATTTAATTAAGTGCAAAATATTCTCTAAATTGTTGTTTAAAACTCTTAAAAACAATAACATCTTACATTAAATATAACAGTTATTATGAGATAGGGGACAATTATGGCATTATGCCAAGGATGGTTCTGTTTGTACCTCTTTTAACTCTTCACATCCTTCTTCTAAATACACCTCTCTCATAATTTTGAAATAACTAAATTTACTTATTGTACATGTGTATAGCCCCAAAATAGCCATAAGTGATAAGTTCATAATTTGACATATTTAATATCATTTTTCTTTATATTTATTTTGTTAGTTTTCTTGGTTTTATTGTGTTTTTGTGTCTTATAGATGATTTAATATTAAAGGATGAAAAGAGGTTAAAATAAGGATTTTAAAATTTCAAGATTATATTTGTTTCTTTCGAGTCTAATGGGAGTCATCGAATGCAAATCGAGTACAAATTGGATGATAAACGATGAGACCGACAACGCGAAGCCCTATAGCTCACATGCAGCCTATGCAGGCCTCCCTCTAGGCCCAGTCGTGCACCCATGCAGCCTGTAGAGTGCCCTCGTGTGCACGCCCAGCCCCTGCAGCATGCCAGCTTGTGCCTGCTGTGCCCCAAAGTAGTTACTTTGCATGCCTAATGCACCAATTATGCCCTATGCCCTTCCTGCGTGCCTCATAGCACGGCTAGCAAGCCCTGCAACTCACCTAGTGCATTGCCACGTGAAAAAGATGTGTTGCCTAACGTGAAAAAGATGTGTTGCCTATGTGACAAAACTCTATTCTTGACCTAGAAAAAGTCCTTGTTTCCCCTTTTTGTTCCCAAAATGCTACCCTATAAATACCAAACATTAGAATACAGTTTGAGAGTCTTTTTCCATTAGTTTTTTCTTAGGTTTTGTGGTCTTAGAAAATGAAAAAGAAGAAGAAAAAGTGGAGAATCAAGTGGTGATCGGAAGAAGGTTATCTACATCCTAGTTCTTTCTTTCCTTCTCTTCTCTTTTCACTTTATTTTATTTTATTTTTCAATGTTTTTAGTTTAATTTTATTTTTGTTTGAAGGAAAATTCAAAATCCTAGACTTAATTATATAATTGATTTATAGAATTATTTTCTAACTTTCCAATTGAAATTGTTTACATTCTTCTTTGACTATCGTTTATGACTATTTCCTTGTTTTATTTGGGTGATCAATTAAATAGGACTTGAGAATTATCTATTGCTAGATTGGAATGCTTAATCCGTAATTGTGTTGATATTCTAATCATTGGTAGCAAATTGCAAGGTATGATTACGGGAGGTTTTGCATAATTGTGATGGAGAACATAACCTAGGTGGAATAATCCGAGCTTGTGTGATTGTTGTCTTGATCAACCTATCTTTTTATCTTAATGTTTCTGTTGAATTGAATCTAGAGAGCTTGTTCTAGGTTATTTAATAGAAAAGGATTTAGTAAAGAGCTTGTTTATTGAACGACATATAAGAAAATATTGGGGATAGTAGAGCTTGTTGTTATATACGGTTAGTAGTTTCAATAAAAAATTATAAATTGTTTTGTAATTAATTGTATGGTTATTGTTTAGTAGAGGCGATTGATCCTTTAACCATCTTAATTATTAGTGTTTGCTATTTAATTTAGTTATTTAATTAAATTCAAAACCCCCTATTCATGTTTTGTGTTAGTATGCCTTAGGTTTTTAGTGACAATAACTAATTTACTAGACCCAATCCTTTATGGAACGACTTTTGCTTGTCACTATGCTCAACAACGGCCATATAAATAGCAAGATTTATTTTGGTTCTTCCTTCGAGGCCTACCACTAAGATAATTATTTCCTACCACCTCATTTTTCTTTTGACACCCACCATTTTATTTTTTATTATTTTACCATTTTTATTTCTCTATATTTTTCTTTTGTTTTTTTTTTATTTTTCGGCATGAAGCATTTTTATACATAAAGGCAATTTGTAAATTAAAGTATACAATCACAACATTTCATTGTAAAATATGATATCTATTAATTACATTTTTTAAAAGAAAATAAACAATCGTTAAAAAAAACAAATAGCAGAGCAAGTAACCAAAAAAAAAAAAAAACAAACAAACAAACAAACAAATGACAAAACAAATGCATCATATATAGGAAAGAAATTGTTAATTAACCTTTGGGATAAGCCCAAACTCAAACCTTATTATCAAAAAAGCAATATACCCCATGAAACATAAAAAGAGAAAAAGTAAAGAAATAATTGTAACGAATAATAAAGAAAATGTAACGTATCTTCATAGGTTTTTTTTTTAGAATAGTCATTGTTGGGGGTGTGCTCGGCGCCGTCCCCGAGGAACACATCCTTAGTGGCTTGACAATTGTACTCGACATAAGTAACCGGCAAGGAAATCTTTGACCTCTTGACCTTGGTTTTTCCTCTTGAGGTGCTCTATAGGGCCCCTACTAGCCATAATGCAAGCCTTCACCTCCTCGCGAAAGACATATGCTCGGGTTAGATTGTCAGAGCCTGCTAGCAAACAGCCACTTGCCACAAAAGGCCAACATATGGCCCTACTTCCGCCATTAAATGGAGGTTGATCCACCAGCAAAGGCCATGGCATATGTCACTTGCCCTCTAATAGGCCTTGATGTGACACATAGGTTATGGGTAAAACCCATTAACACTCGGTTTGAGTGGAAGCCTATAAATAGAGTGCATTTACTGCAGCTCGAGGCCAACGTGCTCCATCCCAACTAACTAGCTCTCATTCTATGCTAAGTAGATCCTACCTTGAGCATCAGAGAGCCCTTGTTTGGTACCACATCGGTGTCCCCCCTTTACCTCTAAAGCATCCCTCCTCATGTCGCAAGTACGTCTAAGCAGGCTGAGGCAAGTAGAGAAGAGCTGTCCAAGCAATGTGTGCAGCCACACGTGGTGTAGACGCGTCGCTATTCGTCGATAAGCATCAACATTTTGGTGTTAGAAGGAGGGCGCCTACGCCTTCACTCAAGAGAACCCCCCTTGTGATCTAAGCATGTAACAAGAGGGAATACCCGAGATGAAGGTACCTAATAGAAGGGTCGAGCAAAGCCCAAAACTAAAACCAGAACCCATACAAACCTAGGGCCCGACCCCAGGCTACTAGATCTCAGTCCAATGGTCAAGGCAATGCAGCTAGGGTCGTACAAGACATAGAGGACCCAGTCACCCAAGATCTGATACAAGAACTCATGAATGTTGTTAGATTACTAACACAACAGCTGGCTTAGCAATAGCCGCAACATCAACAGACTCATATCCTCCTTCCCCCGACCTAGGAGTACTAGGCCAAGGGTTGAGTAGGACAAGGGGTTAAATTCCAAGATGATGCCAACTCTAAACACTCTAGACAGACCACTCATGGGTCTCGACTAACAACCGACTTGTCTGAGAAGGCCGAATTGGCCCTCAAGGTGGCCAGAGGAAGTTGCCTCAAGGCTCTCAAGCATCAATGTTTGACCAGCACAAACGCCAGTTTAAAGTTAGCAACACAGGCAACCTGGAAGAGGCAACAAGGTTGAGGGTGGAGCCTCGTATAGAACTACCTGAAGATACTAACAGTTGCCAATTCCAAGAACTGTGGCGATAGATTGATCAAATTCACAACAACATGTTTGGGCTATCGGACCCACCGTTCATCAACATCATTATGCAGGCCCTCATGCCCCCAAAATTTAAGGTCCTGTAGATCAAGGCCTACGATGGGATGACCGACACCGATGAGCACGTGGAGCTATATCGAGGGCAAATGTTACTTCAGAATGCTAGTGACGTAGCCATGTATAAAGCACTCGCTAACACGAACTGGCCCTGCTTGGTAGTGGTTCAAGCGGATAGAGCCAAGCACCATGACTTCCTTCTGCCAATTGTCTGATGCCTTCTCTTTTGCATTTTCAACAACCAGGACGAGGAGGAAAGAAGTTACTCATCTCTATGCTATCAAACAAGCAGATGGACGTGTCAAGGACTACATCAATCAATTCACATGAGCTGTGTTAGAGGTGAGACATATTAAAGATGAGACCTTAAAGTATGCGTTCACAGAGGGCCTTCGAGATAAGAACTTGACCTAGTTGCTCGCCTTCGAGTAGCCGCGCACTTTCTCTCAGATGCTGGGGTATACTCAGAGTTATGCCAATGCAGCCAAATACATGAAGAGCTACAGAGAAGGTGAAGGCAACAACAATAGCAACAAGAAGGGAAAGAAATAGAAGGCCCCACCCAAGTAGCATGACGTCGAGCAAAATAAGAAGCTAAAGAAGGAGAAGTAGAAAGCTGATAAGATCAAGGCCTAGATTGGGAAATTCTAGAGTTACACAACTCTGGTCACTAGCATCAATGAAGTGTTGACTTAGGTAAGTGGTAGGAATTTGTTGGTGGATTTGCCCAAGTTAAGGGGAAGCAAGGTCAAGAGGGATTAGAACAAGTGTTGCAACTTCCACAAGGATGGCAAACATAACACCTGCGACTGCATTCAACTCAAGGACTAGATCGAACGGCTAGTTCAAGACGGCAATTTACTAGAATTTGTAAGGCAAGTCCTAACTCCTGGCTTCGCGGCCAAGAGGAAAGACCAACCGACCTGGGACATATAGACCTGACCAAATAATGGAGGTGGGAATGCCTCGGAACCCCCGAACATTATACACACAATCTTTGACGAGCTAGTTACTGGGGACACCAAAAGTGGACAGTGGGCCTATGCTCGGGAGGCTTAGCTAGTCGAGAGAGGTGACCTCATGAACATGTCAAAGCACATCAACAAGATCTACCGACAAGAAAATTTTCTCATCACTTTCACCAAGGAAAAGGTGGATAAACTTGTTCACCAGCATAACGACGCCCTTGATGCAAGCTCCAAATGGCCAACAATATTGTCCGACATGTGCTAATCAATAACGGTAGCTTAGCCGACATTCTTTTTAAGCAAGCCTATGATAGGTTGAAGATCAGTAACGCCGCACTTATCCCAGTCTAAACACCACTATATGGTTTCATTGGAGAATGTGTCGAGTAGTTGGCAAGGTCGGCTTGCCAATCACCTTTGGAGAGGAGGCTGCTCGGGTGGCATGCATCATCGAGTTTCTTGTCGTTGATAAACCCTCTCAATACAATATTATCGTTGGGCAACCAACTTTGAATGTCATGATGGATGTGGTCTCCACCTACTACCTTGCAATGAAATTCTAGATGAAGAATGGTGTCAGAGTCATTAGATCACAGTAGAAAGATTCTCGAGATTGCTACGCAAACGCCATTAAGGAGGGTTTAGCTCAGCAATTGAATGTTTCAGCTATATATAAGGTGGATGACATATAGCTTCCTATTGAACAAAAGCCTAAGATGTTGTCTGACTTAGATCCTCTACTTTTGGAAGAAAAGGTGACAGCTACGCCGATGAAGGAATTGGTGTCGTACAACCAAGACCCCGAACATCTTGACCGAAGGGTCTAACTTGTTTCTTAGCTAAAGCTTAAGATCCAAGCTGACCTGGAGAAGTTTTTCATGAAATATTGGAATGTATTCGCATGGCCCAGAATCAACCTCAATATCATTTGCTATCGCCTCAACATTTGCTTCGCACATAAACCAGTCATTAAGAATAGGAGAGCCTTTAACTCAGAAAGGTATGCCGCCATTAACAAGGAGGTCCAAAAGCTCTTAAAGGCTAGGTTTATCCAAGAATTTACTTACCTAAAATGGCTAGCGAACATAGTCCTGGTTAAAAAAGCCAATGGAAAATGGCGGGTCTACATTAATTACACTGACCTCAACCAAACCTACCCAAAGGACCGCTTCGCACTTCCTAGGATAGACCAACTCGCAGATGCTACGGTTTTTGCTTGGTTGATTGGCAAGACTATGGAAGTTTACGTAGACGACATGCTCGTTAAATCAGTTCAAGCATCAGGCCACATCATTGATCTCTGAGCAAGCTTTGAGATTCTTTGGGAATACGAAATGAAACTCAACCCGGCCAAGTGTGCATTTGGAGTTGAATCTGGTAAGTTCCTTGGATTCATGGTGAACTAGAGAGGTATCGAGGTCAACCCAATGTTTAGGGATTCATGGATTCATGGATTATATGCCTACCTAGTCATATCTAAGAAGGTTGTAAGCTCCGTCCTCATTTGAGAAGAAGACAGTGTTTAGAAGCCAATCTACTACATCAATCATGCATTTTAGGGAGCCAAAGAGAGGTACCCTCTATTAGAAATACTCACATTTGCTCTCGTCACTTTTGCCCGAAAGCTCCAGCCATACTTCTAGGGTCATATCGTTCGAGTCTTGACCAAGTACCCCTTGACACAAATCCTTTAACGTCTAGAGATATCTGGACAGATAGCTAAGTGGTCGGTTGAGCTCGAATAATACGATATACACTTTTTTCCAAGAACAGCTATCAAGGTACAAACCTTGGCTGATTTTATTGCAGAGTTTACGGGTGCCGGGTAAAACACCCCTTTCATCGAGAAAGTCACTGTCGAGGTCCAAGACTTTTCCAGTGGCAGCAAAAGCGGCAACATCTTTGAGCCTGAGCCCGAATGGAATCTCTTTGTGGATGGATCATCTCGTGCCAATGATTCAAGTGTCAGCTTGGTCCTCAATAGGTCAGGCAGCTACAAGGCAATTTATGCCCTTTGCTTCAACTTCAAAGCATCCAACAATGAAGCCGAGTACGAAGCATTGCTAGCCAGGCTTAGAATTACACGAGACCTTTGGGTAGACCGCATTTGCATCCATAACGATTCAATGCTTGTTGTCCAGTAGGTCATCGAGGATTCCAAGCCTGAATAGAATCCATGACTGCCTATTTAAGAGAGGTCAAGGCATTATTAGGGCAGTTCAAAGCTTATTCTTTCATCCAAATCCTGATATCTAAGAACTTTGAGGCTGATTCCCTTGCTTGGCTAGCCTCAAGATTGGGTGATAACGAGCTGACGTCAGTCCCGATTGAGAAACTAGCTGAGCCAAGCATCATCAAAGAAGTGGCCAGTGTAGCTGAAGAGCAAGAAAGAACCTGGATGGACTCAATCATCTAATACCTGACCACAGCTGAGTTGCCCGGTGACTATGAATAGGCCCAACATATCTACAACAACTCAGCCCGGTATTCAATAATCAATGGAATACTTTATAGATATGGCTACACCACCCTGTAATTGAGATGTGTTGGGCCCAAGGAGGCTTAATACTTTATGAAAGAAATCCACGAGGGATTATGCAGCAACCATGCAAGGAGGCATTCCCTGGCCCAAAAGTGCCTCCGTCATGGATACTATTGGCTGACCATAGAGCAGGACTGTAAAGAATTTGCATGAAAATGCCTTAAATGCCAATAGTTTACCCAGACAATCAGACAGCATGCCGAGCCACTCAGTTCTGTCACATCTGCCTGGCCTTTTGCTAAATAGGCTATTGACCTAATCAGACCTCCCCCCTAAGCTCAGTCATAGTTTAAGTATTGTATAGTGGTCATAGACTCCCTCACTAAGTGGGTAAAGGTCGACCATGTACCAATGACTAAGGCCAAATTCACTAAGTTCATCTAGAAGAATATCATCTACTGGTTTGGAATTTCGTGTACCTTAGTCACCGACAACACCAAGCAGTTTGAATCATCAAGTCTCCTTTGCTTGTGCAAATAGCTCGACATCAAGAAGGTCTTCTCCGCGCCCCGTTACCCTCAAAGCAAAGGATAGGTTGAAATGGTTAACAAAATGATCAAGGACAACCTGAAGAAAAGACTAGAGGGGCTCAAAGGCGCATGGATCGATGAGCTCCCAAAGGTACTCTGGGCCTGCCGAACCACAACCTGGACTGCCATAGGGGAGACTCCATTCTCCTCATCTATGTAGCCAAAGCCATCATTCGGGCAGATGTTGGCCTGTTAAGCTTCAGGATAGAACATTATGATGAGCTTCAAAATGCCAAACTCATAATGTCCGAGCTCGACGTGTTGAAGGAGAAGAGGGATAAAGCAATAATCCACACCATGGCTCAGAACTAAGTTATTGCTCGATACTACAACAAGTAGGTTCATCAGAGGAGTTTTAAAGTTGGTAAGTTAGTGCTCAAAAAGGTCATCGTTCAACAGCCTAGGCTTGGGTCATTCAAACCAAAATGGGACGACCTGTTCAAAGTGATCAATATTATGCCACCAGGCACATATAAGATAGCGGACATGAAGGGGAATGTGCTTGGGCACTATTGGAATGTCAAGTACCTTAAGAAGTTTTATTGTTAGCAAAAAGCCAGAACTCCTTTTTTGACCTCTGGCTTTATTCTTTTGCAACTGAAAGGTCTGCTAAGCAGAACTGAAATGTATAGAAGAAATGTTAATGAAAATATCCATTTTAAAGAATTCCTCCAAGTAATTCGCACCGAAAAGGTTGTAACTCTAGAAGAAGGAAGGCCACCATGACTCCTAAAAAGACCGTAACTCTCGAAGAGGGAGGGTCATCCTAAAAAACAAGACTGGGGGGCTGGTTGGCATGACCCCAACCATAAGTGGACTTGAAACACTAGTCCACTAGTCTATCACAAAATGGTCAACCTAGCCAAGAGTTGCCCTGACACGGCGGTAACTCTAGGGAAATGAACTCCCGACCACAATTAGACTTGTAAAAGTTCAAATGAACTTAAACAAGTTTAAGAGGGGCTACTAGGCACTACACACCATTGTAGAACCTAGGCCAAAAAGTGGGTTTTCCCTACTGGGCTAAACAAATGGAAAAAATGAAATTAAAAGTTTCATTTTCGAGAAGCATTGAACTTGGAAAAAAATGAAATTAAAAGTTTCATTCCCAAGAAGCATTGAACTTAGAAAAAAATGAAATTTTAAAAGTTCATTTCCAAGAAGCATTGAACTTGAGAAAATGAAATCAAAATTTCATTAAAGATAAAATAAAATATGTTTAGTTGTCTTTAGAAGATACAAATAATTGGGCATCTCCCAAACCTGAACAGAAGAGAATTACAAAAATACAAAATTTATGCTTGGGCCTCGTCCCTAATATTACTGCCCTTGCCGTTCCTATCCTCAACGTCTTGGTCCACCACTATGTTTTGCTTCGCTTCTTTGCCCACCTTTAGCTCGACCACTAAAGACCAATCCAGAGTAGTGGCTTCGGGATGTTCCTCTAGAAGGTATTCTTGTAGGTCCTTCATCCCAAGGTAGTAGTTGTCCACGTACTCTGTGGATGCCTTGAAATCTTCCACTACCTAGGTCAGCCTATTGGGTAGCTCCTCCCTCAAGAAGCATTAATGCTCATCCTTGGCAGCTTGGAGAATGGCTTGTGCCTGGTCTGCTTTAGCCCACACCTGATTTGCCTCTTCCCAAGCCCTTCTTGCCTCATCCTCGGCCAGGGCAGCATTGATCTTTGCCTGGGTGAGCTCGATGTCCTTTGCTTCCAGTGCCTTCTCTGCCTCGCCTTTCTCTTTGTTGACCTTTTTGGCCTTCCTCTACTTGAGGGGGAAGGTGCACTCAACAATGAAGTCTGCCATCTTCATGTACATGCAGGCTTGCAAAGAGAAGTGGTTAGAGCTAGGAAAATATTGAGAAAATATTAGAAGTGAAAAAATCTCAGGTATGAACCCAACGAACCTTGACAAAGACCGAAAACAATCCGAGAACGTCTCTTCTTGGGCTTGCTCGAAGAACTCCTCCTCAGACATGGCATCGCTGATGGTCTCGACCATCAGGCGTCGGGTGGTGGGCCGCCTCCAAGGGGCTCAAGCAACAGTGGTGGTGCAACTATAACTACAATGGGTAGATGGTCTTGGCTAGACGATCCACCGGATCTAGACGATGGTGGCTGGACAGGAGGCTGCTTGGGGGGGCAGAAGGGTGCTCGGTCATCAGGGTCCTCTTCCTTTTCAACCCTACAACCCCCTTCCCTTTTGATCAATAGAGGTTCTCCATTAACCTTTGCCTTTCTTGCCTGGACATCTATCGCGAAGACATATCTACAAGAAGAAATCACCAAGTCAAGGCAAGCTCGACAAAACTCCAACAAAACAAGGGAGGAGAGAAGAAGAGAAAGGAGAAACTTAGAGCTTACCCTCGATCCGTAGCTGGCACGATAGGTATAGATGCCTTATTATGTCCTCGTGGTCCTTGCCAGCAACGGGCGGCCCCAAGCTGAGGAAACCACCCCAAGAGTCCTCAAAATTAGATGATGATGGCTCCTTCATCGACCAGCCGAATCAATTCGTGCTCGGCCCCAGGATGTCCAAGGCACTAGGCTTGGCAATTGTCACCTGCCTAGCCGAATAGGCTAGTGGAATGTTCTAGCAAGGCTAGACCTCAAACCATCTATAGTGGGTGAGGTTTGTCTTCCAAAGTAGGATGGAATGCTGTCGAGTAGACTCAGGCTTGGTGTTTAAATCTTTAACTGCTACAACAACCTCGCTCGACGCCCACGGCCTCATTGACCAGACGTGCCCCTACTTAAATCTCTTTGGGACTTGCTGGTCCTCAAGTACCATTTCATCGACCCGAGATATATAGTTTCCCCTGACGAAGAACTACTTGAACTTCCAGAGCTTGTTTGAGTCGAGGTTCCCTAGAATAAAATCTTTCTTAAACCTAATGAAATAGTACCATCTCGACCGCCGAGGAAGCCTCTTCATCTTGTACACTTACTTGAAGGCTTCCCACGGCATCTCAATCGCCCAGTAATACTTCTAAAGGATATACACCCAATTAGGGAATGGTAGCAGTTCGGGTTCAATTGAGTAGGGCACACGTTTAAATCGTTTAACACCTGCCAAAGGAAGAGATGAAAAGGCAGGCGAAGCTTGGCTTGGAAGAACTCAGCATACAATATGATGTGACCTTCAAGTGGGTTCAGTAGTGAGTCCCGTTGGACAAGATCGACGTTGTCCAGGATACGATATTCCCTACATAACGCTTCAAGCTGGCCCAACGTCAATGCCAAGGTATACCTAGCTATTAAGGCCTGGTCAGGCCGAGAGCTCTCATATGTTATCATACCCTAGACCTTGATGGCGACTGGCCTTTCCTAGGCTTCCTCGTCTTTGACATGGCATAGAGCTGCAAATGAAGAATGTACGTACGTACGTACTGACTTTGTAACTTCACAGTTTGCCTTTGTAACTTCTCTGTAGATAAGGAACAGAAAAACAACGTACGTACTGACTTAGGGATTACAACCCCTTTATATAACTGGTAAACCCTAGCAATTATCCTTAATTACTAATTTAGCCTATCATAAGATTAGTAATTATATTTTTAGTCTCTACACATAGGAGGTCCACACTTAATGATGCATTAAAAGCCCAAAACCCAAATTGATTACTTTTAATTGGGCAACCTTATTTATAGCCTTTAATTCACATTTATTTAATATATTAGCCCATATATTGGATTAATTCCAACAATCTTCCACTTGGGCTATATATGAAACTTTATAAATGTGAATTATACCTTATGAGCTCATGAATTCTACTATCAAAACCTTATGCATCTCAACAATCTTGTCCATTAACCATATCAATATAGGACTAAAGCAACCTTCGTTACATATGTCATAACTAGACCCATCAATGATCACATATATCAATAAAACTAACGAAAAGATCAAGCATAGATATGTAGCATGAAAATTTCATGTAATGTAATCTTAACATGCCTATTTCCAACATGTCCACCTTAAAACCTTAGTGAGATCAAACCATACCAAAATTAAAGTGTGAATAAACCGAAAACTTTATTTCTGCATAAAATAACCTTAAAATATCCATAAACTAAAATAACTGAAAATACGTCTATGTCATAAAAGCATCTAAAATTACAAACTCCTACTGCAACTAAATATCCTGAATGATATGACACCCATACGAGCAGTGTGCTCATGAAACATTTTGGGCGGCAATCCCTTAGTAAGCGGATCTGCAATCATGGAGTTTGTAACGATGTGCTCTATAGACAGTTGTCTACTTTGAACTCTTTCTTTTACAACTAGGAACTTGATCTCTATATGCTTTGACTTCGTCGAGCTCCTGTTGTTGTTGGAATATAAAACTGTTGACTTATTGTCACAAAATAACTTAAGTGGTCTTTGAATACTATCCACTATACGCAGCCCTGTAACAAAATTTCACAGTCATATTCTATGATTGGATGCCTCATAACACACTATAAACTTTGCCGCCATCGTAGAAGATGCTATAAGAGACTGTTAGCACTTTTCCAAGAGACAACACCTCTAGCCAAAAAGTAGACATAGCCCGATATAGATTTCATACTATCTTGGCATCGAGCATAATGGGAGTCACTATACCCAATGATCTCAAGTTGTTTCAACCTCCGTTACATAAGTATGTAGTCCTTTGTTCTCTGTAAATACATCAAGACTCATTTGGCTACTATCCAGTGATCTTTTCCAGGAATGCTTAAATACCTGCCCAACATTCTAGTAACGTATGCAATATCCAGACGCGTACAAACCTGAGCTTACATTAGACTCCCTACTACTGACGTATAAGGAATCTTCTGAATTTCTTTAACCTCAAAATCATTCTTAGGGCACTGATTGAGACTACACTTGTCACCTTTAGCCACAGAGGTATCACCTGGTTTACAATCTTGCATGCCATATCTCTTGAGAATCTTTTCGATATAGCCTTTTTGTGATAATCCAAGAATACCACAAGAGCGATCTCGGTATATCTATATACCTAACACAAAAAAGGCATCACCAAGATCCTTCATCTTAAATTTCTTTGATAGAAATCTCTTGGTTTCGTGCAATAAGCCTATATTGTTGCTAGCAAGCAAAATGTCATCGACATATAAAACCAAGAAAATATACTTGCTCCTACTGAACTTGTGGTATATACAACCATATACCAAATTCATCTCAGAACCGAACGAGATGATGACTAGATGAAATTTGTAATACCACCGATGAGAAGCTTGCTTAAGCCTATAGATGGATTTCTTTAATTTGCAAACGATCTTCTTTGCATCTCGCTATATAAAGCTTCTGGTTGCATCATATAAATTGTTTCATCAATGTCACCATTGAGAAATGCAGTCTTAACATCCATCTGATGAAGCTTAATATCAAAATGTGCCACTAATGCCATTATAATCTAGAAAGAGTCTTTCGAAAAAAGTGGAGAGAAAGTCTCTTTATAATCGATGCCTTCTTTCTATGTAAAGCCTTTAGTGACAAGACGAGCCTTATATCTCTCCACATTGCCTTTTGAATCCCTCTTGGTCTTAAATATTCATTTGCAACTAAGGGGTCTGCACCTTCAAGCAATGGGACAAGATCCCAAACGTCATTGTCCTTCATAGACTTTATCTCTTCATTCATGGCATCAATCCACTCTTGAGATCTAGAACTTTTCATGGCTTGACGGAAGTTGATTGGATCACCTTCTACAACACCAATGTCTCATCTAGCACCGTACTTCTCCTTCTCTAATGGATCTCCTTAATGGCATAGGTTCTTGAGGTGGTAGAGATTGTTCTTCTAGAACAATCTCTGGAATGGGAGGTTCTCCGACATTGTCTTGATTTGGATCTGCTTCTTGAACAATGTCAGGAATAGAAAACTAATCAATGTCAATAACAGCTGTGGGAATATCAACATATTCCTCTTCAAAGAAAAAGTCCCTAACCATCTCTCCCTCCGTAAACTTGACATCCTCAAAGAACCGGGCATTTTCTGTCTCAAAAATCAACTTAGTTATGGGATCATAAAACTTGTACCCCTTGGATCTTTTAGAGTATCCAATAAAATAACAACTCATCGTCATTGAGTCTAGTTTCTTTTCATTAGGGCTATAAGGCCTTGCCTCAGCTAGACATCCCCAAACATGCAAATGCTTTAGACTAGGCTTCTTGCCCGTCCAAAGTTTGTAAGGGGTCTTGGTAGTTGCTTTAATTGAAACCCTGTTAAGGATATATGTTGCAGTCTTAAGTGCTTCTCCCAAGAGTGATTCTGGTAAGGTAGAATGAGAAATCATGCTCTTTATCATATCCTTAAGCGTCCTATTTGGTCTTTCAGCAGCACCATTCATAGTGGGCGAACCTGGAAGAGTGTATCGCGGGACGATATCGCTTTCCTCTAGGAATTTAGTAAACGGTCCTAGACGTTGTTCACTTAAACCATCATATCTACCATAGTATTCACCACCACAGTCAGATTTAACACTTTTAATCCTTTTGCTGAGTTGGTTTTCAACTTCAGCCTCATGATTTAAGAACACATTCAGCGATTGTGACTTTTCATGAATGAGATATATGTAGCTATATCTAGAAAAATCGTCTATGAACGTTACAAGATATTGTTGACCATTCTAGGAAGCCATCGGGAATGGCACGTAAATATTTGTATGTATAAGTTCTGAGACGTCCAAACTCTTGTTCGCTTCAAATCTCCTTTTATTGGTTTGTTTTCCCTTAATACAACTAACACAAATATCCAAATCTGTGAAGTCTAAGGGGTTGAGAATTTCGTCTAACACAAGTCTCTCTATTCTCCTTCTAGAGATATGACCCAATCTCTTGTGCCATAACGTAGCTGAATTCTCATTAGATAATTTTCTCTTTATACCTCGTGTACTTAATTGCAGGGATTCATTAAATGAAGCAATTGTATCAAGTAAATAAAGATTATCATAACCTAATAAAGAACCAGATCCAACCAATTTTGAATCATGAAACAAACTAAATTTTTCGTTTCCAAATAAACAAGAATAACCATATTTGTCCAAAACTGAAATAGAAATTAAATTCCATCTAAAAGATGGTACAATAAATGTCTCATCAAGATTCAAATAAAATCCAGTTTTTGTAACGCCCCCCTTCCGGACGTCACAGATATCGTTACATTCATTCATTTAAAACATTAATTGTAGCAAACTATTGTAAATATTAACGTGAATTTGAAATCATAATTTGGAAAAGCATTCCCAGGATCTTTGCATACATTTTTTTTTTATAGAAATATACAAAAATACAAATACAATTTATAAGAAATCATAATCTTTCTTAATTAAAACAATTTGCTTTTCCATAGTCATTGTATAAATAGTTTGCTAATATTATTTGAATTAAATGGCCTTTGAAAAACAAAAGACAAAATTCTTTGAACATGTCTCGGCCGGCAGGCCGAACTTTCAACTTCGGCAGGCCGAACTCAACCGGCAGGCCGAAGGTCACCCATCGGCAGGCCGTTCGAGGCCTTGCAAAATAGGGTTTTCAAAATCCAAAAGATCGGCAGGCCGATGCTTGGCATCCGACAGGCCGATTGGAAAATTTCGACAGTCCGACCAGTATGGTCGGCAGGCC
>CAMOHE010045304.1:0-43886 GCA_946598075.1 Artocarpus hirsutus | reverse complement strand
TCTAGATGATAAGTCTGTTTGTTGAACGCCACAAGATTAATCTTGATAAGTTCAACAAGTCCTCTTAAGAAAATAAGAAGAACGCAAAAATAATCTCATCAAAATTCGTGAATAATGATCTGATTTATTCAAATTAGAATAATGAATTGTTTACAATTATATAGGAACGATTTTCAGCCCAAAAGAATCCCTAATTGAATGTTGACTTAGAAAATCCCTTAATTAGTGCTTTCCTATGCGAAATTAAGCCCTAAAATCTGACTTTGCTGGCTGTCATCTAATAGAAATAACATAAAAGGAAAGTAGCTAATTTTATCCCTTAAAATGCACCTAACCTAATCTAGAAAAAAGAAAAATATCCAAGTTTGTTTTCTTGCCTAACAAAACCGAGTTTGGCAATTAAGAAATTACAAAAATTACATTAGGAAGATAATTTGATGATGAGACTCGAACTTGACGACATGGCACCCACGTGTCGATCCAAAATAGGAAGGTTTCCCAAAATTATAAGTTTGCTCCACAATTTACTAGAATCATGCACCATCATCAATGTAAATCTTCTAGAACCTTAATCATAGTGACTAGGCTTTCTTGTGATTGATTGGACCCATACCGGGGCTCCATTTACGTGACATGTCACAAACTTGTTGAATGAGCCCGTTCAATGCTTTCTTGAATCGCTTGGCTTTAGATCTTGTGATTGGACCACTTGAATGGCTTAAGGGATCACGAACATGGCTCCTAACTTGTACAGCTCCACTGCTTGCATCAATATGCATCATGCATCACGTTTACTATTCTAAAACATATATTTATGATGTTTGTACAACCAAGTAATTTAAATTATTTTATTTATTTATTAATACAACAATGTCTAATCCAATCATCACTATTCTCTGAAATGGAAAATTAACCAGAGATAATTTTGTCAAGTGGAAGAGTAACATGAATATTGTACTAATATGCAAAAATTACAAGTTTGTCCTGAAGGAGGAATGTCCTCTATCGCTTGCTGCCAATGCCCCTCGTAATGTACGAGAAGCATATGATCGTTGAATCGAGGCAAACAACAAGGCCCGCTATTTCCTTTTAGCTGGCATGTCTGACGTGCTTAGGATGAAGCACGAAAGCATGAAAACTGCTTATGAGATAATACTGTCTCTACAAGACATGTTTGTCAAACCTTCTAAAAAGGCACGCCATGAAGCCGTTAAGGCTGTAATGAAGGCAGGGATTTCGGTCAAAGAACATGTTCTCAGCATGGTTAGCTACCTCCATGAATTCAATATCAAGGTAAACGGGGCGATGATAGATGAAACCACACAAGTGGGGATGATTTTGGAAACCCTCTCCCATGCATTCCTTCAGTTCAAAAGCAACTATTTCATGAACAAGTTGAAATATAACATGACTGAGTTGCTTAATGAGCTATAAACCTTCGAGTCTATTTCGAAAGAAAAGACTAAAGAAGCTAAGGTAAATATTGCGAAGCTCAACCCTCTTCTTTGTTCAAAAGAATCAGAAAAGGAAGAAAACTGAAGGAAGTGGTAAGTCTAAGAATGAGGGCAACCTAAGAAGAACAAAGGCAATAACAAAAAGAGCTCAAAGCAAAAGAAGCCTAAAGGAAAATGTTTCTACTGCGACGTAGTTGGACACTAGAAGAGAAACTACAAGAAGTATCTTCAGGAGTTCAAAGAAAAAAAGAACAACGGTAAATCAGATTTACTCGTTTTAGAAGCTTGTTTAGTTGAAGATGATACTTCACTTTGGATAATTGATTCAAGGGCAACTAACCATGTTTGTTCTTCTTTGCATATGCTTAGTTCTTCAAGGAAGCTTACCGATGGGGAACAAACGATGAGAGTGGGAACAAGAGAGGCTGTTTTAGCAAGAGCAGTGGGAGTCGTTAAACTTTATTTTAGAAATAAGTTTTAATTTTGGACAATGTTTATTACATTCCTAGTTTTCATAGAAATTTGATTTTTGTTTCTAGGTTGTTTGAACAAATGTTTAATGTTTCTTTTAATAATAATTATGTTAATATTTCTAGAAATGGTTTGGATATTTGTTCTGCACATCTAGAAAATGGGCTTTATACTTTAAGGCCTAATGAAAAATCACTGCTCTATACCAAAATGTTCAAAGTTGAACAACCAAAGCCTAAGAAGCAAAAGGTTTCTTCTGATAATGAAACATACCTATGGCACCTTAGATTCGGTCATGTTAATCTTGATAAGATCAACAAACTAGTAAAGGATGGTCCTTTTAGAGGACTAAAAGTTGGTTATCTACTAGTTTGTGAATCTTGTCTTGAAGGTAAAATGACTAAAAGGCCTTTCTCTGCCAAAGGCGAAAGGGCCAAGGAACTACTTTAGCTAATACATTCGGACGTCTATGGTCCTTTGAATGTACAAGCACGTAGTGGTTACGAATATTTTGTCACATTTATTGACGATTATTTAAGGTATGGATACATGTACCTAATGTAAAGAAAATCTAAAACTTTTGAAAAGTTCAAAGAATTCCAAGCAGAAGCTAACAAGCAATTAGGAAAAACAATGAAGACTTTCGATCTGATCGAAGAGGGGAATACCTTGATACTGAATTCAAAGACTATATGATAAAACATGGTATTCTATCATAACTCACCGCACTTGGAACACCACAACAGAATGGTGTTGTAGAGAGAAGAAATCAGACATTGCTTGATATGGTGAGATCCATGCTCAGCTACTCATCGTTACCCACTTCATTTTGGGGATATGCGTTGCAAACTGCAGTATATTTTTTAAAGATAGTTCCATCTAAGTCTATTCCAAAAACACCTCTAGAGTTATAGAATAGTTGCAAACCTAGTATGTGACATATCTGTATATGGGGGTGTCCAGCACATATGTTGAAAGAAAAGACCGAGAAGCTGGAATCACGTTCTAAAGTGTGCTTGTTTGTAGGATATCCAAAGGGAACGAGGGAAGGTTTGCTTTATAGTCCACAAGAAAGGAAGGCATTTGTATAAAAAAAATGCCACTTTTCTTAAGAATGATTACATGATAAACTATAAACCTCGTAGCAAAGTTGTACTTAAAGAGTTACTTTTTGATTAGATCAGACTGCAACCGACAACTATTGTCAAAGGACAAAATGAGGAACCACATCTCCATATCAGAATGTCATACCACCTCAACGTAGTGGGAGGGTGCTCTCTACAGGGAAATTGGAGAAGCACATGTTGCTATCTCTAATAATGGTGAGGATGATCCATTGACATATCATCATGCAATGGAAGATTTTGAAAAGGAGGAATAGCTAGAGGCTATGAACCTTGAAATGGAGTTCATGTACTCCAATTTAGTTTTGGAACTTGTAGATCTACCTAAAGGGATAAAACCCATAGGGTGCAAGTGGATCTACAAGAAGAAAAGAGGAGTGGATGGGAAAGTTGAGACTTTCAAAGTGAGGCTTGTGGCAAAGAGTTATACCAAAAAGAAGGGAGTTGACTATGAATAAACTTTCTCATCCGTAGCTATGCTTAAATCCATTCAGATTCTTTTATCCATTGTTGCATGTATTGATTACAAGATATGATAAATGGATGTCAAGATTGTCTTTTTGAATGGCTATCTTGAGGAAAGCATCTATAAAATGCAACCAGAAGGGTTTGTAGTGAAAGGTCAAGAGCAAAAAGTTTGCAAGTTGCAAAGGTTCATCTATGGACTTAAGCAAGCTTCAAGATCCTAGAACTTGAGATTTGATTAGGTGATCAAATCTTATGGTTTCGATCAAAATATTAACGAACCTTACGTATACAAGTACATCAAAGATAAGAAGGTGATCTTCTTAGTTCTTTATATAGATTGTATTCTACTCGTTAAGAATGAAGTAGGGTTATTATCTAATGTAAAGAAATGGCTCGCCAACCAATTCCAAATGAAAGATTTAGGAGAGGCAAATTATGTTCTTGGAATCTAACTCATAAGAGATCGCAAGAACAAACTATTGGTGCTGTCTCAGGCATGATATATTGATAAGGTGCTTCTCAAATTTTCGATGCAAAACTCCAAGAAAGGTAATTTACTTACACATCATGGATTTTGTCTTTCAAAAGAGCAATGTCCTGAGACACTTCAAGAGGAAGAAAACATGAGACGCATACCCTATGCATCTGTAGTGGGAAGTCTAATGTATGCCATGTTACGTACAAGACCTAACATTTGCTATGCAGTGGGTATAGGCTGTTGGTATCAATCCAACCCAAGATTAGATCATTGGGTGGCGATTAAACACATTCTCAAGAATCTCAGGAGAACGAGAAACTATATGCTGGCATATTCTAGTGAGAATTTAATTCCCACTAGACATACTAATTCTGATTTTCAATCAGACAAAGATACACGTAAATGTACGTTTAGATCAGTGTTTACTTTTGGTGGTGGGGCCATAGTTTGGAGAAGCATTAAACAATCATGTATGTTGATTTGACTATGGAAGCTAAATATATGGCTACTTGTGAAGCAGCTAAGAAAGCTGTTTAGCTCCGTAAGTTCTTAAATGACCTGGAAGTCATTCCAAGCATAGATAAACCACTCACACTATATTGTGATAACAGTGGTGCAGTGGCAAATTCCAGAGAA
This sequence comes from Artocarpus hirsutus, assembly GCA_946598075.1. Lineage (NCBI taxonomy): Eukaryota > Viridiplantae > Streptophyta > Magnoliopsida > Rosales > Moraceae > Artocarpus > Artocarpus hirsutus. The sequence goes on along the minus strand of CAMOHE010045304.1, from coordinate 39,255 downwards.
CCCAAAAGCCACAAAAGAGGAAAGCATATGGAGTGAAAGTATCATTTGATTAGAGAAATAGTGCATCGAAGCGATGTGAAAGTTGTGAAGATAGCATCGAAAAATAACCTTGCCCCTTTCACCAAGACGTTACTTGTAAAGAGCTTCGAGGGACACTTGGAAGTGCTAGGTCTTAGAGACATGTCTCACCTGCTTTAGGGAGAGTGGGAGATTGTTGGGTTTGGTGCCCTAAAAGCTGTGATATTATACTTATTGTTAATAAATAAATAAAGTGACATTTATAATTATTTTAGTTGCTTATATATATTTTGAATACTTTAATAAACATCAAGAAAATTTTATGATTATTTATGTGACTATAAATTTAGCACATAAGTGTTATATGGTTAGGGATAAAATTATAGATGATGATCTAAATAGTCCGCAATAATTAATTAAAGTTTGGGATCTTTAATTAAATATTACAAGTACAGTCTAATCTTATTTAGAATGAAATAGTCTTATCCGGGTTATTAATGTAGAGACATTGGATTGGAGGTACTTTATATAATAAGATTATATAGGATTGGACAAGATAAATTATAAATCTCTAATAATCATCCGTTACAAATAGAGTATTCAAATTTATCACTATGATAATCATATATTTGATAGTCTTAATCCTAAATATTTATTAGACTCCTGTTTATGACATTATGTTTTTTGACTTGCTTGGTAAGATTTGTCTAAGCACAAATCATAACTTAACATCTCAAAAAGATAATGTAATAAATGGCTAGGAATAATATTATGTAGATATGGAATCCATTCTTTCCTTATGGAAGTTAGAAAAATAGTTATCATGAGTAATGATTTGAGGTTTGAATAGTAGAGCACTCGTTCATAATAAGATTATGAATTAACTATTCATTAGAGAATTGTTAAAACTCAAGAATAAAGATATAATAAGAAAGGTAAACATAAATTGAACCTAGCTTTTATTATGAACTATTTATGGAGGACTGAGTTATATGTAATGATTATATCAATGGACTACTCGTTAATTTTTTTGAGTAATTTTACTATAATCGCAAGAGCTCAGTTTCAGGTCTTTTGTGGAGTGACACTAACACTAATAAATTTGACACATTAATCAAAGAGTTTGATTAATTATCAAATTTATTGGAGTTTGAGTTATAGGTCCATAGGTCCCCAATGTCACCTCTATAACACTGTATTGGATTTTATGCATAGAATGAATTATACATATTTAATTTGGAATTATTAAATTCTAAATTAGTTACTTCACACTTAAGATATTAATGTGATACAGAAAAATATTCACTGTGACACATAATATAATGTGACAAATGTTGTCATATTTAACTGAGCATTAGTTAATTAATTGATTGATTATATTTAAAATCTATTCTTAAATAAATAAGATTTTTTTTGAATTTTAATATATATATATATATTAGTTTTCATAATATATTAATAATAAATAAATATATATATAAATATATTAGGCAAACGTTTTTACGTTTAACGTTTTATGTTTTAATATATAAACTTATATATATATATATATATATATATTCTATATTGAAAACAAATATTTAAAAAAAAGTAAGCTTATGCTTACATGTGTGTGTATGTAAGTTATAGAATCACATTTCAACGTGATTCAAATTTTAATAATAAAAAAAGGGATAAGTAATGTAAAGTATTTCCTTTCTCCATATATCTGATATGTGGTTATTTCAGATTTAAAGTAAATTAAAAGTAATTAAAAAATAACCAATTGCTCAGATATAAAAAAGTAGAGATAACATTTATTTCTACATATCTATCATTCACGTAACTTTTACAAAATACTCAGAGAGAAAAACTCTAAGAGTTTTTCTCTAAAAAAAAAAATCTGTTATCTCATGTGTTGAGTACATAGCAGATCCAAAAAAGTATGAGGTAAATCCATTCTTGCAGTTTGACGCCCACTCGTCTTTCCATGAGTGTGGAGGCCTAGTTTCGAAGATCGTGGTGTCAAAAAAGAAAGCTAGGATACCCTGATGGGTCTTCAAAAAGTTGGTAAAAATTCCCAAAGCTTTCTATTATTAATTAAAATTATATAGCTATTCCCGATGAACAAAGTTCTAGAAAATTTTTGTTTATCAATGATCCGTTCCTTCCGCTGTTTTTCATATTTTATTCCAACACTATGATATATAAATATATATATATATATATATATATATATTCCATAATCTTCTATCAAGTATGCTCTTTACCTTACACGTTCTGATTTTCGATACTTTGGTCCTAAAAACGAATTAGAAGCAGCAGTAATTTATATTTTTTATATTGTATGATGGTTTATAATTTGATCGCGTTCAATAAAAGTTCGCTATTAATTATCTTGTTGATCTGATTTTTCATATTTACTTTGAAACATAGTTTATTTACTATGATTTCTGCATTATTGATCGAGGATGAGAGAAGCAAGACTGACAGAAAAAGATAGAAGATGGTATCTTCTAGGAAAAATAATTGCGAGTTTGGGATGAATCTCTAATGCAATTCATTTATAATTTAACTTCTTTTTTTTTGTGTATAAAGATACATTGTGTTGGAAAAAATTGCTGCTTCACAAAGATTGGGAGAAAATGCATTTTATAAAAGGTGTATGATTTGTCTAGCTTCATTCTCATTTTTCTTAGGACTAGAAGCCCTAGAAGATTGCTTTTGATTTCTCTTCAGAGTCAGAGATTATTATCAAAGACATTTTGTGGGGGAAAAAAGTTATGCACAAAGTGATATGAACAATGATGAACATTCTCCTAACCCTAACCCACTTAAATACAGTTAGTTGGACAAAAGATGGTACTGTAAATCTTTTTTCAATTATATAAAGATTGCAAGAATCTTACTTATATTATTGTAGTAATCCCAATATTTAGTTATTAAAACTTTAAAATAAAAAAATTAATTTATTGATTAAGTCAACAGGTTATTTAACTTGTTATAGCAGGTGATATAAACACCAAATAATTAAATTAATAAGGGTGATATAAATATTACCATAATTAGTTTGATAACCATCGATGGATATGTAATCATTGAAAAATCATATATATATATATATATATATATATATGAAACAATATCTAAGCAAATTCCTGATAAATATAAATATTCCCTTCTTTCGTATGGTTTTACCTCATAAAATGTGGTGCTTCACTTGGATTTCTATATTAATGCCAGCTTAGAAACATATTTCACTTATAAATCTCCTTGGACATTATCGTTAGAAACCTTGAAATTCAATAAGTACTAGAAGATTTAATCTCTATTTCATAATCTTTTTCTTTCACTTTGGTCCTCTTTTAAAGGCCAACTAGCTAGTAGCATAACTGATTTGCAAACCAAGTTACTTTATTATTTTTCACATATATAGTTTGCTCCTAGATTCTTCATTGTTGGGAAAGTCTGATTGTGATTCTACTTTCCTCTTTTTTCTGGTTAATTGTCTCCAAATTGGATTGAGGCCTTTAAATTCGGCTGATGTTGCCAGGTCAACCGATTATTCTGCTTGTGGCAACCCCTATGCTTATGATCATCGGTAGAGTTCCTTTGAAAGCTTCGCTTTCACAAATGGATATAAGGGAATGAAATATGCCCTTGATCCATAACACTCTTCTGATGAAATGTCTGCTAGGATCATTAGAAACCTTAACTCTCAATTACCGAGAGCAAATAAATATTGCAGAAAAAAAAGGGCAAACAAGAACACTTTAGTAGTTCAACTTTAATACAAGAGCTTCATCCACTTATTTTTTTAAAGGAAGTTACATCCTTTTTAATTGTTGTAAAAAATTCACTATGATGAAAATAAGTTTATAAGAGAATATTGTAGAGCACTCAACTCTCTATGCTCTTTTTTAACCTCTCAAATGTAACATAATTCGGTGCCTCTTTTATATATAAAAAAACTAAGGCAACTGGATTTTACAAGTATGAAATCCTCGTATCTTTGTAGTCCTCTAGATAGGCCAATATTTTTCCGGGATAGAAATTAAGCTCCAAAACTTAAAAATCTCCCACTTAGAGACTAATTCATTGTCAACGGCTCCTTCCTAAAGCTGCTACAACTTCAATGACTCATGAAATTACAAAAATACCCTCTTGATTAATGATGTTACTTCCCTCCCTTAAGCAAGCAGAATTGATTATTTTTTTAATAAGAATGTTCTCAAAGTTTCACTCATCAAAATGAACACTTGATAGAGAAACAATGTAGATTGAGCATAAATTAACAATATGAAGATATAAAAGTATAACAGTGTAAAACGCAAAATACACTTTCTTAAACACATCAAAATACAGGCTAAAAATTGTAAAATATATATATATATATGACAACAATTAAACAATACAAATCAAAATCTTAAAGTGACACATTGTTGCATGCATAATCATATTCGATTTCACTAAGAGGTGAAGAGTTTAAATGCCCACCCAAGTTCAAATTTAAAAGGAAAATTCATAGTGACACTTATCTATTATTTGACACTTAAGGAAGATCATAATTTGATTTTTTTTCTTTTTTGAAGGGATCATACTTTAATTGTTAGATATTTTTAAATATAAAAAATGTCTCCTTGGATTAGAAAATATTAACATCTGTGAGTAGGACTATAAAATGACCTTTTATCCATTCTTTTCTCAAAAATCCTTCAATCCTTGTTTAGCCCCAAGAATAAAAATAATGGATTTTTTATTTCTTTTTTTATGAATAAATATTTAATCAAAATTAAGGACAAGACAATTAAGGGTTGACATTAAAGCACATTTTGTTGAAAAAATAATACATAGCGGAATTTTAAAATTTTTATATCAGAATATTTTTCAAAACATAAGTTTGACACACTATATGCATAGATTAATCAGATCTTACTAACCTTGTAAATGCTGAAAAGCTTCCTCAATCAGTGAAGAGAAGTAATGTTCCAGAAGGACCTCAACCAACTAGCCTTTTTTATTATTCTCTATCTACGATCGGAGTGAGTGTAGGCTCACATGTACAGCTCTTCCACCAAGCGACTCTCCTTCCAACCAGTAGAGAAATCCCCAAGGCTATAATTTGTAATTTGTGAATAATAGCCTTCCGAGGAGTTACAGAGTCTTACTCTAGATTTCTCAACTGATCTAAGTGATAAAGAGACTCACTCCCCTTTTACAGAGATTGCATCCAAGAGTTAGTCCTTATTAGATATGGCCTCAAAAATTTGAATCAAAATCAAATTAGGATCAATATTTGATAAAATTCACATGGAAATACGTGATGCTTTTATCACCGGTTGGTAGGCCGAACTGATAGATCGGCCTATCGAACCTCTGATAAAAGATCTCTGTGAATCTTTATTTTTCCACTCGAGATTCTTAGGATAGAGCCTCAGTTTTAATTCAAATAACCCAATAGTGAAGTTATCTGATTAAAACAGTCATATCTAGATAATCTCTAGGAAAATAAATATTCCTGATAATTCAACAAGTTTATCTTAAATTAATTCAAAAATCAATCTAACCGATAAACAGACATGAATTATCTAATCCCAATAATTCAACAAGTTTATCTTGAATTAATTTTATCCAAAAATTAATTCAACCGATAAATAGACATGAATTATTTGATTTTAGCAAATTTCAGCCAATCTGATAAATCTAACATAAGTCATCAATTATTAGAAAAGCACGCCGTATTGTTACAGGATTTTTGTGAGCTAGTAAAGGGGACCTGATGGACCTATATAGTTTAAGCTCCCGACAATTATAAAACCCAATATCCTATATATACATTTTATAATTATCAACTCTAACGCTACTCCACTAAAAGCTTGGAGCTATACTCTCGAACTATAAAGAATTACAAAGCTTGTATAGCTAAGCTCCATGACATATTATAATGTATCGTATCCTTATAGGATTATCCAAAATCGGCTTAGGGACAAGTTTTGTCTTACCTTCCCGATTATTTTTATCTTACGTTTCATTATCTTACCATCCAAAGATGGTATACCACTCGGTTACACCTATGCATCCAAATGGTTGAGCACTCCAGTTTTTCAATTATAGGATAACATATATAAGATGATATCTCTACTCCTAAAGATGAGCTATAGATTCCATATCTATGAATAACAAGTCTATGCTATTAAAAAGTCATGCCTCTAATGTACGGGCATGTGTACCACTATTAAAATGTGGGTGTCACCCTTTGGTACTTCAAAAACACAAGTCAAGACAACATGCCTACTATTCATCTTAGGATTAAGATACAATACAAATGATTGTCTAAAGTGAATCGATTTGCTGAGATGGAAATATTAATCCAAATCAATTCACTTTACGTCCCGATCCAACACATCATCACCTATGACAATGCGTCAACATTTCTATTCATGGAGTCCATCTCTGATGGTTAAAACAAACCATCTCCTGTTAGAGATATAAACAACATAACAATCTTTGCATGAATAAAGCACCCGATTGTGGATCTTATAATTTAGACTGTCATCTTAAAAATCATATCTTCTGCATAATCTGTCCATTATATGCCCAATTCTTCAAGGTTTAGACTTCAAACTATTGTTTGCTTAACATACATTCAACAAATATGATCAGACTATTGTTGACTTAACATGATCAAACTATTGTTGACTTAACATACATTCAATAAATATGAATGTAAAGAGGATAAAATTTGATATATAAATAATAAATAAATTCTTTATTGATAAAAATATCTCCAAAAACATATTACATTTTTACTCCTTAGAGCATACATGTCTAACACATTTAACTAATGACTAAGATTTGTTTACATATTTTGGTAATCTAGAATTAACAAATTTAAGATGAGGGTCTTGACGTAGAACCTAATATTCCTAATTTATACACTATCTTGTATAGCAAATGAAATAGTTAATATACCTTACAAATTAACACCAGAATCATACCCATTGCGCTTGATCAGTTACTGATATAGAATGGAATAGTAACTACTTTGACGTAAGTAACTCTTACTTTAATTCTTAATAATATTGTTATGCCACCATGATGGAAGGGTAATTTAAGGTAGATATTAAGATATTGAGGGAGATAAGTAAGGGTACAAAAGATATAAGTAAAATCAAACAAAATGGTTATTCTAGAAATGTCTATTGTGTCATACCATACCTACCCAACGTATAATGAGCTAGCTCAAACATGCTTAACGTAGTACCAAATCTAGCCCATCAAAGCTTTGTGTCGTGCTTGTATCAGTTTAAAATTAAAAAGAATATATGTTGGGCCTATAGGCCCAAGCACATCTCATGCTCGTGCCATGTCATGCTTGTGGTTATGTCGTGCTTGAAACAATAGATCATTCGACCAGTTCACCGAGCATTGAACTCATTTGAACATTTTTTATAACACGTTTCAAGTAAAAAATTTGATTAAAAATTGAAATTATATTCTATTGCTAAGCAAAACAAAATGCCATTAAAAACCTAATGCTATAGAAGCCCCTTGCACAACATTTATATCGAGAATTTTAAAAAAAAAAGCTATGAAAAAAGGTTACAATGTTTCAACTAAAGCTAAAACATAAATAGGCCATTTGGTACATAGGCTTAAAACCATTTAAAATAGTTTAAACCATGGTAGTGGTTCAAACTGAACTTTGGTGGAGAAATAACTGAGGCCAGTTTACACCATGGAAGAGGTTTTAAACTGGCCAAAACCCCAAAAATCCAAACTTTGCCCCCCCTCAAGTTCACATGGTTTGAACCATTTTCTACAGTTGAAACCATTCTTATTTTCCTTTCATAAACCTTAATTTTCTAAACACCAATTCTTGTTTTAAACTTGATGTGATGTTTTATTCTCATTTTAAATATCTGTCTCAAATGTCAGTTCAAAACCACCATATAAATAATATAGTTTAGAACACATAGTTTGGACTATAGAGTTTTAAACCACATTATTCTGAACCCACGTACAAAATGAACCAAAAGTTGTTGTCTAAATTTGTAAAATATTTGGCTACGTAATCGTAGATAGAGGTATTGATGGATCAGATTACATAGATTAGGAGTCAATTCGTAATCTACACTGTATATATTGGATTAGAAAAATCTTAATCCCAAACTAATCCGTGAGACTCTCAATATAATCCAATCCCCGAGAACAACAGATTCTACTTATTAAAATCTGTGGATTCATAGATTGAGCGTTTAAATTAATTAAAAAAACTAAAAAAAGAAAAGCATAATATAACATGACAAAATTCATAAAAATTTAACAAATTACAACTCAATCAAATGCGAGTCGCATAATAAGCTAAATTATAGCATTACAATAAACAAACTGAATAAAATTAAAAAGAAAGTCTTCTTCATGTTTGAATAGTAAATGGGGGGTTTTAAGATTCATGAGCTAGGCTTTCTTTTCTTTTTTCTTTGAGGAATTTTCATAAATGTCATCTTCTAAGATTTATTTTCTATAAATGTCACATAACTTTATTTGTAGCACAACTTAAATATAATATGAATTATAGTGTGGTATAATCTTTTTTAAGTGTGGCACAAATAAATACAATTTTTAAAAGTGAAGCTTAACATTTAATTTTTCTCTTTTTCTTTTTAACTTGATAAAAGTATAAAATGCTTGTGACCTAATTTATATATATTATATATGTCAAATTTACAGATTATACGGATTGGGAGATACTCAATCCATAATATTGGATTGGGGAAAATCTCAATTCAAAACCAATTCGTATTTTTTATAATTCAATCCAATTCAACAGATTGAATTGAATTGGATTGGATTGAACGGATCACACAAATTGATAGATTCTGTGAACATCCTAATTGTAGAGTTGTTTTAGTGAACAGAGTTGTCCTCCAAGAGGAATCAAGTTATGCATGCAATTAATTAGACTAGAAAGGTACAATTCACTAAGCTCTCATACGAGTCCTTGTTATATAACGTTGGACCTACAACTACTTTTCAGGTGAATACATTCATTTCTACAATGATCTTAATTCTCATGAAAACTATAACTAAAAGTGTCGCCAACCTAATTAGTAGGGTGTTTGGCACACTGGTTTAAACTAGAATTTTTAGTTCAAATACTATAATTTGTGAGAGTTTACATTTATCATAGCGTATAAGAATTTTACATTTTGATTCAAATCAATGTGCCAAACCCTTGTAAAACTCCCATTTGCACATGAATAAATACTAAGAGGGATTCAGTTAGGTTTGGAAGTAATTTAACTAAAGGGGTGTAATTGCTATCTTTAGCAAAAGTAAAATCAAATAGAATGTATAATTGACTATTCTTCCACCATAATTGTCTGTTTTAAAAAGATAATGATGGAGATTTTAACAGGCCATTTGGCATTTCCGTTGTAACTGAAGTTTTAAGTTTAAGAATTGTAACATATAAGAGCTTTACACTGTTGCAACTTTTTATTTTTTACTATATCTGTTTAGAGCTTTATACTATTCACAACGCGTTGAAACTAAAGTGCCAAACGAACACTAAGTTATTAATCAACTATTTTGTACCGAAAACGTGATAGAATGAATTCTCATTTTTCCAATTAGTGAATCTACTTATGGTGAGTTTATTTTGGCAATTGAGATTAGTAACTTATTACTACGTTTTTGGTGCACAAAAGTTTTGATAAATAATTTAGGATTTTAAGCATTATCTAAAATGGCTTAACCAGCTTAGCTTAATAAATTGTCTTCCAAATTCTGAATTCTCTGCGACATTTGGTTTTTTGTTCCTCGCTCTCATCTTTTGTAAAACCGCAAGACTTATGAGGCATTGTCGTTGTGAGGCAACTAAGCATCTCCATCTGCCCGGTTGACAAGCCTTTGTGAGGAAAGGCAAGCCTCACAAATGAATAGCATTTCTAGGAGAGGCAACGAGCCTTAACCCTTACTCGCTAGACTAGCCTCACCATTCATGAGACTCAACAGGCCAATATTAAGCAATGTTCGTCTCTTCTGACACTAGAATGGAAATGGCTGTGGTGAGTCACTGCAACATCATTTGTAAAGGCCTCATGCTGCTACCAATGCATCGGTGGAGGTGGAGGTTTTCTAGTGCATTGTGCAGTCTACAAGAAGGAGCACTACTGAGAAAAGAGAATTTAGCATTCTCTCTAAAATCGTCGTGAAATTAAGAGAAGCTAAAATGTCTAGGGATTTCAAGAAAGTACTTACAACCAACAGAAATACTTCTCACATTTGTTCATTATGAAAAACAATCGTAAAATAGTTTATTTGTAATTTGATGAATAATTTTTTTTAAGGAAATTTGATTACTATTGGGTTCCATGGTTTTTCTTCATTATATTAATTTCCTTGAACATTCTAAATGAATTATCTTATCTTCTCATACTTTGAGAGAAAGAGAGAGATTGAGAGAATTTTCTTTCTTTCTTTTGTTTTTTTTCGATAGTTAAGCTGTACTGAGAGAATTTTCTTAATTCAAAGCTTTCTACCTACATTGAGATTATGCTTTTTTAATTTTATTCAATCTAGGGAATTTCTATTCAAGTGGTTATGTTACGTCCTAGAGTACGGGAGGTGATATTGTAGGTTAATTAAGTTAATTAAATAGAAAATTTTTAATTAAACATAGGTTAAAGTAATTGATTAGTTATAAAAAATGTGATAATTTAAAATCTTTTCAAACCAATGATTACAATAATTAATTCAAGCAAATAAAAATAACAAGGTGATTATTAAGAAAAATAAAATAAAATAAAGAAAGAGGAGAAAGATGAGTTGGGTCCCATTGGCCCACAACTTGTGCATACACATATAGCAGTGACAATAATAAATTACAACCACACTCAAAAGTATAAATAAAAGTTAAAGTTATACATGTCTTGATTTCTTTATAATCTAAAATACCTACTTGGTTGTTTTACTGCTCGTTGATCCGATCAGCGGACTCTTCTCCGATCCTAAGCTTGGAATCCACCTAGAGGGGGGAAAAGATTTTACAACAAATAAAAGTGAGCGAAAGGCTCAGTAAGACTATATTTTACAAACAGATATTTAATTGAAATATAATTTTACCTTTCAAAACAAATAACAGAAAATAGAGTTAAAGAAATAAAATCATGTAAATATATTCTTTAAAAATAGTCCGTCTAGAAAGTACCTTTATATTTTTTTCTGGGCAAACCATATTTATATCACCACCGAAGTGGCCCAGCTAGGTTTTGGGACCTGCTCCCAACGTCGCGCACTACACGACCCGATCTTTGATATGGCATCATGCCTTAATATATATACATATATATATATATATACATATCTTTCAATAATTATTAAAATCTCTTCTTACCAAATATAGTCATTTACATTCATTATAAGGTTTATTATGAAAACCACCTCAATTCTACTACTTATGAAATCAGTCAATAAAAATCCTTTTTCAACCAATCATTAAAAACATTTTTATTAAAAATTCTTTTTGAAACCAAAACTTTTAAAAACTAGGTTACCAAGGAAGAAAGGTAGAAGTCTTATCTTGATACTCGTGCGGTGTCCTATACCCTAATCCCGATCCGCTATACGTTAGCTCTACGAAACCACGAACAACCCTAAATATATAAACTGCGCCTATCAATATCTAACTTGAGATATCCTATGCTGCTAAACTATCTCATGGTGTCCTATAACAAAATTTCACCATTCCTAGTCGGCTTGCTGGTCACCTTGGTTTGACTGACCGAACTGTGCAGTTCGGCCTGTCGAAAAACATGGTCTTATCGGCCAAACTTTTCTAGGTTCGGCCTGCCGGACGTATGAATCTGGCCTACCAAACTCATCAATCCGACCTGCCAAACACGAAATTTAGCCTATCAAACACAAAAATTCTAAAAATTCTTAGGCATAGGTTCTTGGCCTCCCGAGCCCAATTCTTCATTTCAACCTGTTTTTCTTAGTTCTCAAGCATGGAAAACATCTATAAGTGATAGAAAAACATTATAAAACACTTTGGAACCAATTTCAACAAGATTTGCATAAAGATTTTGAAAAATCTCAAAATTGAAGAAAAATAGAAAATCATGAATCAAATCCGTTTTGATCAAACAAAGCTTAGACTATAGTTATTCTAAGTTTCTTTAACTTAGATAAAAGATTTTATAAAGTTAAATAAGCTTAGATTTCAAAATGTTAAGAAAATTGAAAAATTGAAAAAAGTTTTGAAATTTAAAAACCAACCTTGAATCGAAGCTTTAAATCGTGTTTTTGGTTGCTCAATCACATTTTCGAGCCTCCAATCCATTAATCCGAAGCTTGGGCTTGATTTTAAAACTAAAAATTTTGAGAAGAGAAGAGAAGAGAGAGAAAGAGAGGCAAAGTGTGAGAAAGGGATGAGCGAGAGAGAGAGAGAGTGAGCATGAGTGAGGGAGAGTGGAGGAGAGAGGGAAAATAAATAGAGGGATGAGAGGTGGTTTTGGACAGCAAAGCTGTGTCTCAGCACACAATTTTTGAAATCAGGACATATTGAGTATTCGGTAAATTGTTTTGTTTCAAAATTCAAAATAACTAATAAAAATAACTAAGAGCAATTAAAAATCATTAAATTAATAAAAAATAACATTAATTTAGAAATATCTCAAAATAGCCAAATTAAGTTTAGAAATACACTATGGCATACTAATTCACCATTTATACACTAATATCACTTAATTAATTTTTAGGACGTTACAACTTTTCACCCCTAAAAGAAATTTCGTCCTCGAAATTTACAAATTGATTCACATACAAAGCAAATGCGGATACAACTCCCGCATACTAGATTCGAATTCCCAAGTGGCTTCATCAACCTTGTGATGCTACCACATGACCTTTACTAATGGGATATCACGACAATGCAAACTGATCATTTTTTGATCGATGATCTGAATCAACACTTCCTCATATGTTGTGACTTCCTGAATCTACACATCGTGAAATGAAACTATCTTGTTCTGCTCAGGCGGACATTTTCAAAGTATCGACACATGGAATACATTGTGAACATGCAAAAGATCAAGAGGAAGATCTAGGCGATAAGCAACCACACCCACGCGTTGAGTAATCTCAAATGGTCCAACATATCTTGGCCACTAGTTTGCCACTTACTCCAAATCACGTGATGCCCTTGTGGGGGGATACCTTCAAGAGAACAAAATCTCCTACCTCAAATTCCAAGGGTCGATGTCTTCTATTTACGTAACTCTTCTGTTGACTTTGAGCTGCCTTCAATCGATCTCGAATTACGGTGACCTTCTCATTGCTATCACAAATCATCTAGCCCAAAATAATCCTGTCTTTCGGTTCAGCCCAACATACCGGTGATTGACACAGTCGCCCATACAGTGCTTCAAACGGTGCCATGCCAATGCTCGATTGATAGCTGTTATTGTACGCAAACTCTGCCAGATGCAAATATTTCTTCTAGTTCCCGCCAAAATCTAATGCACATGCACACAACATGTCCTCAAGAATTTGAATAACCCGCTCAGATTGTCCATCGGTCTAAGGATGAAATGTTGTGCTAAAATTCAATTCTGTACCTAAAGCCTCTTGGAAGCTTTTCCAATACTTATCATTGAACCTGGTGTCTCGGTCTGATGTGATGGATAGAGAAAATCCATGCAATCTTACTATGTTCTACAGATACAGTTCTCTGAGAACCTTTCTCGAGCATGTCGACCTAAACGAAATGAAATGCGTCGATTTTGTTAACCTGTCGACCATGACCCAAATCGCATCATGCCTTTGCTCCATCCTCGATAATCCGGTAAGAAAATCTATAGTCACGTGCTCCCATTGCCACCCTAGAATAAGAAGTGGTTGAAGCTGACCTGCTGGCTTCTGATGTCAGTCTTCACCTGAAGACAAGTTGCACACTTGGTCATGTATTCTCAGACATCTTTCTTCATACCTCTCTACTAATATTGCCTCTTTAGATCACGATACATCTTCGTACTCCTCGGATGAATGGCAAATTGAGACTTATGGGCTTCGTCCATTATGGCCATCGTCACTTTCGTGATTGCTGGAAGTACTAGGCGCTCCCTGAAGTACAATGATCCACGACACGTATCCTCCATTCTTCGAATTGCTTTCCATTCTAAACCTGCGTCCAGATTCCTTAAAGGTGCTGGTCTTGCCACTGATTCTACTTCACCGTCTAAACGAGAGTTGGGGTTGTCTCCATGTGGTACACCTAAACTCAGTCATAGCCTTCGTAGTACTACAGTCTGTACTCACTCATTGTTGCATCTCTTTTCCAATCTTCAAGAGCCAAACAAGTGAGAATTCATAAAGACTTCCTACTGAGTGCATCAGTGACCATGTTAGCTTTCCCGGGATGATACTACAGTGTGAAATCATAATCCTCCATGTACTCCATCCATCTTCGCTGTCTCAAGTTCAAATCCTTTTGAGTGAACAGGTACTTCAAACTCTTGTGGTCGAAGAAAACCTAATGTCACTCCATACAAATAGCATCTCCAGATCTTCAGCGCGTGAATCACCGCTACGAGCTCTAAGTCATGAGTAAGGTAGTTCCACTTGTAAGGTCATAGCTGTCTCGATCCATACGCCACCACGCGTCCATGTTGCATCAACACGCACCTATGTCCGCGTCCTGAAGCATCTGTATAAACTTCATAAGGCTCATCACTGTTGGGGATAATCGACACTAGAGTTGAGGTCAATCGATTCTTCAATTCTTGAAAAGCAATCTCTTGAAGTTGCTTTCTTAATTCCTTCATTTCTGTTACCGCCATTCGATAAGGTGCTATAGAAATTGATGCTATTCCTGGAAGCAACTCTATACCAAATTTGATCTTCCGGTGCGGTGGTAATCCTGGTAATTTATCGGAGAAGACATCTTCAAATTCGTCTACCACTAGGATCACTACGTTTCTTCTCGAGGTACTGGCCTCTCCTTCTAGGTTTAGAAGGAAGGCATAACAAGCTAGGTTCTTCCGCCCACTGAGACATGTCCTTACGAGACGCTCACTCATTAGCCGGTCACCACCACCCTGGTAGGTAATGGTCATCCTCCTATCAGACACTAGAGTCACTCTCCTAAGCTGACAATCTACCACTGCATTATACCTGGACAACTAGTCCATCCCTAAAATTACATCGTATGAACTCATGGGGATTACAATCAAATCACTTTTCAAAATCTCATCCTTAATCTTTATTTTACAAGCTTTACATATACAATTTGCACACACCCGTCCCACAGGTGAGGTTATGACTATGGGTTCATCAAATTCTTCTATCTCTAATCCCAAGGCATATACAAAAGAGCTTGAAATGAGAGAGTGAGTGGCACCAGTGTCAAAAAATACATGTGCTAAAGACTGAAAAACCAGAATCGTACCATCAACAACCGCATTACTAGTCTAGGCATCCGACTCCCTCATGTCATGGTGTGAACCTACTTTCTCTTTTCCTCTATCAACATTACTAGGTCCTAGGTTAGTTGGCCGATACTGTTGCGATGGAGGTGACTGCATACTAGCTGTACTCGACGCTCGATACTAAGGGGCATTGCGTTAGAAATTCTACAGCTGGTATCCTTGTGTTGGGCATGGTAGTTGCTAGGGAGAGAACTGATAGAATTGAAACTGAGAGAATTGCTAAGGCTAAGGTAGAGTCTAAGGCTAAGGCTGACGACTAACTCTTTCTTTGGCCTGAAGTCCAAGGCGAGCACTCCTGATCGGACAGTTCCTCTTGATGTGTCCCGGTTGTTGGCAATAATGACAGTGAAAGTTATAGGGATTACTATGCTCGCTTCTTGATGAATTGTTGTTACCGCTGTTCACGCTACCCTGTTTATTTTTTCCTAGAGTAGGTCGACTACTGGTGCTTCTCCTGCCGCTCCTCTATGGTCCTCCTGATGTCTTGCCTCAATCCTCATAGTATTGCAAATAGTCATTTTCCACTGATATTGCTGCTGACACAAGCTATCCGAAGATCCTGAGTCATAGGGCAACTACCTGTCGTCGAATGGGAGCCTTAAGTCCATCTTGGAATTTAATGCACTTCTCATGCTCCAATGCCACTGTAGATGGAGCGAACCTAGCCAACTCATTGAACTTCACCTCGTACTTCCATACTAACATGTCGTCTTGTTGTAACCGGTAGAATTCAGCCGCCTTTTGGTCTCCATATCCTTGTGGAAAGTATCAGTCGTAGAACAACTCCTCGAACTTATCCCAACTAATGCTACCATTGTTTTCTAAGCACTTAGCCTGCTTCACCAAGTTTTGGCACCACCTTTGAATTTATATACTACAAATTCTATACGATACTCTGCTGGCACGCCAGGAGTATCTAGGTGTTTCACGATCGAATCCAACCAATACTCAGCCACTTGCGGGTCCCCATTTCTATCAAAACTCAAAATAGATGCATGCTGAAATTCCTTAAAATACGCATGCGGATGACTACCCTTGGATTCCTCCGGTCTTACCCTTGTTGCCATCTATCGAAATGTAGCAAACATGGCCCTCATCATGCTCTCATCATTTCCAAACTCGGCGTCAACTGTTGAACGATGTCTAGGTGCCATTCTCTCACTTCTGAAAACAAATTTTGGACTGTCAGTGGTATTTTATTGTCGCACCTATGTGTGTATAATTTCCAAGGTTCATAACCTTGAGCTCTGATATCATTCTTCACGCCCTAGAGTACGGGAGGTGATGCGGCAGGTTAATTAAGTTAATTAAATAGAAATTTTTTTAATTTAACACAGTTTAAAGTAATTGATTAGTTATAAAAAATGTGATAATTTAAAATCTTTTTAAACCAATTGTTACAATAATTAATTCAAGAAAATAAAAATAACAAGGTGATTATTAAGAAAAATAAAATAAAATAAAGAAAAAGGAGAAAGACGAGTTGGGTCCTACTGGCCTACAACTTGTGCACACACATGCAGCAGCGACAATAATAAATTACAACCACACTCCAAAATATAAATAAAAGTTAAAGTTATACATGCCTTGATTTCTTTATAATCCAAAACACCTACTTGGTTCTTCTACTGCTCGCTGATCCAATTAGCAGACTCTTCTTCGATCCTAAGCTAGAATCCACCTAGAGGGGGGGAAAGATTTTAAAACAAATAAAGGTGAGCGAAATGCTTAGTAGGACTATATTTTATACATATATTTAATTGAAATACAATTTTATCTTTCAAAACAAATAATAGAAAACAGAATTAAAGAAATAAAATCATGTAAATATATCCTTTATAAATAGTCCGTCTAGAAAGTACCTTTATATTCTTTTCCGAGCAAACCATATTTATATCACCACCGAAGTGACCCAGTTGGGTTTCGAGACCTTCTCCCAAGGTCGCGCACTACACGACCCGATCTCTGACATGGCATCATGCCCTAAGATATATATATATATATATACATATATTTCTATAATTATTAAAATCTCTTCTTACCAAATATAGTCATTTACATTCATTATGAGGTTTATTATGAAAACCACCTCAATTCTACTGCTTATGAAATCAGTCAATAAAAATCCTTTTTCAACTAATCATTGAAAAAATTTTTGTTAAAAATTCTTTTTGAGACCAAAATCTTTTAAAAACTAGGTTACCAAGGAAAAGGGATAGAAGTCTTACCCGATACTCGTGCTGGTATCCTACACCATAATCTTGGTCCGCTATACGTTAGCTTCGTGGAACCACAAAAACCCTAAATATATAAACTGCGTCTATCAGTATCTAACTGAGATATCCTATGCTACTAAACTATCTCATGATATCCTAGTGTGCCATTTGAGTTTATAAAATCATATTATTTCGTTAAAATCTAAATCGGGGAACAAAAAGATAAAAACGGGTGAAAAATAACAAAATTCACCATGCCCATTCGGCCTACTGGTCATCCTAGTTCGGCTAACTGAACTGTGCGATTCGGCCCACCGAACTGTGCGGTTCAGCCTACCAGAAAACCTGGTCTGGTTGGCCGAACTTTTTCAAGTTTGACCTGCCGAACGTATGAATTTGGCCTACCGAACTCAGGAATCCGGCCTGCCAAACACAAAAATTCTAGAAATTTTCAACCATAGGTTCTTGGCCTCCCAAGCCCAATTCTTCATTTCAACATGTTTTTCTCAGTTCTCAGACATGGAAAACATCTATAAGTGATAGAAAAAAATTATAAAACACTTCAAAACCAATTTAAATAAGATTTGTATAAAGATTTTGAAAAATCCCAAAATTGAAGAAAAATAGAGAAAAATAGAAAATCGTGATTCAAATCCGTTTTTGATCAAACAAAGCTTAGACTCTAGTTGTTCTAAGTTTCTCTAACTTAGATCAAAGGTTTTCTAAACTTAAATAAGCTTGGATTTCAAAATATTAAGAAAATTGAAAAATTGAAAAAAGTTTTGAAATTTAAAAACTAACCTTGAATCAAAGCTTTAAATCGTGTTTTTGGTTGCTCAATCACGTTTCCAAGCCTTCAATCCACTAATCCAAAGCTTGGGCTTGATTTTAAAACTCAAAATTTTGAGAAAAGAAGAGAGAGAAAGAGAGGCAGAGTGTGAGAGAGGCACGAGCGAGAGAGAGAGAGAGAGAGTGACGTGAGTGAGGGAGAGTGGAGGAGAGGGAAAATAAATAGAGGGATGAGAGGTGGTTTTGGACAGCAAAGCTGTGTCTCAGCACAGTTTTTTGAAATCAGGACATTGGGTATTCGGTAAATTGTTTTGTTTCAAAATTCAAAATAACTAATAAAAATAATAAGAGCAATTAAAAATCATTAAATTAATCAAAAGTAAAATTAATTTAAAAATATCTTAAAATAGCCAAATTAAGTTTAGAAATACACTATGGTACATTAATTCACCATTTACACACTAATATCACTTAATTAATTTTTAAGACATTATAGGTTGTTTCTTTGTGTATGCCGTAGGAAAGATTTTCTGTACCCACCATCACTAAAAAGCACACGGAAAAAGAAATTGAAAGTCTCATGTCAAGTGCTCGCGACCAAAAAATTCAAGGACCTTTTATTTCATAGTTCTCACAAACTGTAAAAGGAAAAACAAAAACAGCAAATCATAGAGCGAGTCATGGCTAACAATTGTCAATCGGAACATATACAAACATATTAACAATTTAAATTTATTAAACAAATTGGAAGATACAAATGATATACTTCAGCTTGCTTTCCCTTCCCTCCTCTACAGCAAAGACGACTTTCTATTGAATTCTAAGCAAGCTAAATAGCTTCCAAAAGTGACATTTTACATTCTTTTCAACTTCCGTTACTTTCCATGCTCCGCTCCCATTCAAGGGGTGATTATGGTACAGGACTTTTTGCAGAGGGATGGACACAAAAAAAGAAAATTGAACATGGTACAACCCTATCATTTTTTTTTTCTGGAAAAAAAGGAAATCAGGTGATGTTCCTCATGTCCCTATCCCCTTTGACACATTGGCAGTCCCGCGGACCACCAAGTAGGAGTCCACTAAGGTACACCCCTATCAATCTCTGTAAATTATGCATGACCCACATATACATATAATTTTAGACCATTCTGCAAAAAAAGAAAAAATAGTAGTAAATGATCCAGGATCGTTGTAGCATCCGGCATTTGGAGAAAATTGCAATTCGTAATCTCAGTTCCTAGTTCTGAAGCTAGGATGATTGAAGGAAGCAGCCATTTCTTAATAAGACAGTTCCTCCAAGAAGAGTGAGTCAATATACTCAATCCTATTTCGTTTTTGGTTCTTCATTGCTGAAGTCCATGTTCTTTCGTCTCTTCAGTTCAGGCTCACCTAACCCCAATGAAAAGCAGACCTCTTCATCAGAACCATTCCTCAATGCCGAGAGGCTTTTGGATTCTGGGTTTTCCTCTTGATGGCTGTTTTTATGCACTGTAGATCCGCTGGAAAACTTGGGAATGAATTGGAGTTCAATGTTCAAAGCTGTTTTAATTCCGTTTTCAATGTGAAGCTCACTTTGCCTTAAGGTTGGAGCTGGTCCTTGAGAGGATTCCCGTTCGATCAGAACTTGCTGAATGTTCAAACCAACCGGTTCAGAGTTCCCTTCAAGTTTATCCTTTAACAGCACTCGGTCTGTTGGAGATGACTCCCCAACTGTAGAATCCATCCCAGCAGCCGAAGCATTTCTTTGCTCTTGCAATGCAGCTATATTAACAATGAAACAACAGGAAGGCAATGCAATTTAGAAGAGAAAGCATTGAAAATGTTATATAAATTTACTACTGTGACCCCCCCTCTATTGAAATGAAAAATACAGCTCTGTTTTCACTCCTAGGTATCTCAGCAATCTAATACAACGCCCCAGTTCTCTACGAGTGTGGAAATATGTCACATTTTCTTGCTAAGGAATACAACAGATAAACTATGAAAAGAGAGTATTTCTGTTGCTGGTATTTGCACCCTTGGCTTTGCCATCGACAAATGAAAGCTTGAGAGATCTGGATTGGACCATCTCTTATATATATGCAACAGGCATAACTAGTATGTAAAGCAGTAAAATGGAAAAAAAATAATAATAATCATGATATCATAAAGCACATAGTACTCACTAATAATCAAAATTTTGTTGCAAACTTGTGAGTAACATGATCATTCCATAATATATTAGGATCAAAGGCAGTTCTTAGAAACTTTGAAGTTTGATCAAAAGTACAAAGATACTGAATTGGCGGGACCTCAGAAAGGAGCATCAATAACATAAATGATTGTCATCATGTTATAGTGTTCCGATGAAAATAGCATGATAAGAAATGAGACTAGGATGTCTATGATTTCACAGCATCTCGAGGACGGCCCGTCATGCTTTGCAGTTCAAAAGAGGTCCCACTCCAATTTTTTGTGTGTGTGTGTGTATTTCTTAAGAGGTCCTAGCTATGGGTAATGGTCTTATCCTCGATAAGTAAGTAACCAGAGAAGAAATAAAAAATAAGTCGAGGAAATATGTTACAAGATAATAATAATAAAAATAATAGTAGTAGTAGTAGTAATAACAACAACAACTAATTAGTTGAGACTCGCAAACCTTGAAGCCCATCATTGGTCGTAATCAAATCAAGTTCCAGGAGATCAAGCAGGCGCCCTAGATCAACTCCGCTCGTCCAATTTTCAGGGGGTTGACCAACTTTCAATTTCAAGCGACCCCTGTTTGCAGTTCCTCCCCATATGATGCCAACTGGCCGTGGCTTCTGCCCATCCGGACTAGTTAAGAGAATAAGGCTTCCGCTGTCACCTTCAAGATCGAAGGTCTGCTGGTTCTCACCAACAACAAGAAAATCAGTAAAAAAACAAATCCCTTTCTCATCGTTGTACTCTAGGGCATATGCCATTATCGTCCCAGTGGTCAAACCTGAGCTTCTCCCAACTTTCACCACTTGCCTTCCAATGAGACTGTTAATTGAAGACTGCAAATCTATGATGTTGACATCGGCAATCTGACCTACTCCTTTAACAGTCACATTCACGTTATTCATATTGAAATCTTCCACAAAAGGAATGAAAGCCCCGTCAGCTCGTACAAATGTTTCTGCAGGGGCACCATTTCGAAGTGGGCGTGTTGTGGTCAGGACACAATCAGAAAACCATTAGCAAAAATGAGTAGTTCACGACAAAAGTGAAACTATTGATTCATGCAGAAGCGGGCTACACAAGCATCCAAGCAAAAAAGACAAAGCGAAGAGAAACATTAATTAACGATGCCATGAGGATAAGTCATCCCACATGGTTGTAACAAACAAAGTATTGTGACAATTTGACGAAGCACTGTTTTGAACTCTTAGCCAATGCAAATTCCAGCCAAACTGATTTTGTGAGACTCCCAATTGGTGCAACTGAGTATCTACTTTCTTCCCATGAATGAAAGTAGTCAACTGTGCAATTACGCACTGTATAACAGGATCCTTTGGTGCAACTAATATGAGGCACAAACTAAACGCAATACCAACCTGATGTCATAAATCTAAATTTTTAGTTCTTCTCATCCAGGGGAACATAAATATAAGAGGTCATCATTGTTTCAACTCGCTCATAGGAAAGATAAAATAATGTAAGGCACATCCTCTTGGTTTACAATAAATTTTACTCCTGAGTTGATAAAATGTAGACCTACTTGAGGTGGCTAAGTTTAACCTTTGGTTCTTCCCCGCTGACCAATATATATTAAATGACTTTAAGTTCATCAGGGCTCATCCAAAGGATACATGTCTCAAATTGGAATCCATAGTATCTTTACAAGCAAAAATTCTAGGTGCAATCAGATGGTGTCTCTAGAGTTTGACTTGCAGAGTTATGGAGCCAAAGATTTATCAATAAGTTCAAGACAGGCATAGAGATTAAAGTTGCTACCTATTTTGTACAATAAACCAAGAAAATTCATAACTGCTGCCTCAATTTGGAACTACATTACCTGCGTTTGTTCCAGCAAAGATTCCATACCAAAGATCATCCGTGATAAAAGATGTTGCCCTTTCCACGGCCCCCAAATATATGCCAGGTCCAAGGCTTGGTGGTAAAGGATGAAACATTTTCTGGTTTGGATAGTCTAAATCAACTGCCACATGCCGATTTGTGAGAAAACCAACCTGCTGGTTTCCTGTTCGGCTTCGTACAATAGCACCCAAGGTTCCATAAGTCTCTTGGCTTGCAACCTAGACAACCACAGAATTAGGTAATTTATGAATACAAACAGATGAAGATGCGAATAGCTTAGTGACAGCCTCAAATATTTTTAGGTTCAAGGAAGAGAATAAAGTAGTCCGAATGGGCATAAAGTAACTCAACTTTTAAATCGGTGCTATTATGAAAGAAAAATATATTACAATAACAAGCATAGAAAGATAAAATAACATACAAGAGGAAATACAAGAAAAAAAGGAACTGATAAAGTAAAGTTGAACACTATGGGAAATTTACAGGAGAACAAGAACAGAAGAATATTATAATAAAATTAAAAAAAAAAAAGTACCAATAAATAAAATGTTCTATATGAGAGGAGCAACTCTGTTGAGCAAGACACTATTAAGTAGGTTGGTCTCAACCAAACAACCGATTTCCAAAGACATAAAGCAATTAAAAAGCTGGCAGGGACTGGTGATCTTGGTCCTCAGATTCTTCCCTTTTTTTTCTTTTTTTTTTGTAAGTTCTACTTTCTTTCTTTGATCAATGGGCCTCTATTGCCGTCTTTTTCTCCTTCTACGTTCACATGGAAGGTTCATGGAAAGCCCCATCCTTTTAGGTGATTATATCCTCTTAGCTCGAGGAAATATTAGCTCTCACGATGCCTGGCCAAAGAGACATCCTCACATGATTCTTTCTCTTCATGTGTTTTAAGAAAGAATTGGAAAAGGGACTTTTGGCAATTTATTTCTTCACTAGAAGGTGCCTTACAAGCTGTGGGTTATTCCTTTAGAGAAGATTAGGTGTGGGTGGTTCAAGAGAAGACTGCTGTAATGTTTAAGCATATTTGTACCAGAGATTTGTACTAGAGATTGTTGCTCGGCTCCAGAAGGAAAAGTGCTTAGAGTAACTAGAAGAATCTTCAAAATTCGTAAACAGATGTTAAAATGTCAATTGCATGAAAAAATGTTAGCGCCACGCAAACAGGCATTCGGCCGAGAAGAAGAATACCTGGGATCCCGAACCTATGCATGGATCACTTCCCCTCAAGCCATCCACAAGCTCTGTGTATAATTGTTCTTTCGGTGTTGGTGCAGGTGCACCATAATATGAAAACTCCACAACATCAACATCACACCATACACCTCCTGGTCCCTGCCCCAAAGTTGAAAAAGGCATTTGAACTCAGGAAAACAAATAATTATTCATCATTAAAATATGTAACTCATCTTTTGTTTCAAGGGTTTGAACTATTAAAACATTAGCCCCTCGTTTGTTTTAAGGCTTTGAAGCTAGAAGTTTGCATCCAAACCCTTTTTGCTACTATGTTTTCTCTCACAAAAATTCAATCGAATTTGAAATTAATTTGAAATTCTGTTCAGACAAACAAATCAAACGGGCCATAAGAAATTTTTGTTGGCTTTTAGCCTGTATACATATATAGAGTCGTCCAATCAAATTTAGAGCAACGTCTTGTGCTATTGAAGAAGCAGAATAATGATTTGCTGAAAACCAAATTAATCTAGCAAGAAATACGGAAGTAATTAATTACAGGCGGTAAAAGAAAACAGAGTAAATCTACCTAATTGAAAAAATGGAAAAAATAAAGGGATAAATAAATAAATCACCTCAAGGGCAGCAGGTAGACACTGTAAATGGTTGAGCCATTGCCTGTGAACCTTACGGGCAACAAAGACAAGAATAGCTGGAATATCTGTTAACACACCCTTTCGAATACGAAACCCAATTGCTGTGCCAAGACTAAACCGACGCAAAATCTTGCTATGGAATGCTCTAATTGTCATCAATTCAAGCAAGGTGGTAGCTTGCTGCCCAGTTGGCAAACGCCCCAGAGTCTCAGGCAGAACACCTTTCTGCAGGTTTCCAAAATAATTTGCCCTGTCTTCTGCAGCATCATTCAATCGACTTGAAGTCGGCCATGAGAAGTAGGCAGCATTGCTCTCAGAGTGCTGAGCACCTGATGCGAAAGGTTGAAGGGGAGAAGGACTAGAAGATGGCAAATTAGGATGACCACAGTAATTCCGATCCAAATCCAGAGCAGATTCCTCTGATTGTGTTGATCCAGAGGGAAGAAATCTTAAATCTAATCTGATCCTGTCCATCACTCAGCTCTTCTGCATGATTTTGATTCACCATCTATCAGGAAACCTAAATACCTAGTCAAAAAAAAAAAAAAGGACCCAGCATCAGTTATACATAACTCCCACTTCCTTTCCATGTTCAATGTCTGAGTATTTCATGCTAGGGGTTCAAATCTCAAAGTAAACAAGCAGAAAATTAAAAAGTATGTTACAATATGACTGACTAACTAACGAAAGATAAAAGAAGTGAACAGAAATGAGAGAACCATACCAAGTTTTTGCATTTTTTCAAGGACTAATAATAGCATATATATCTGAATTTAAGACTTCACAAATAGAAACTAAGGAAAAGATATCATCAACAAGAGTGGCATATAGACTATTACTGGTTAAACTATAATACTAAGGGGTGAAAAAGACTCATGAGACACATCACACAAGTCTTAAACTACCTCTACTGATAAAGCCCTAACACAACCTTCAGCCGTCTATAAGTTCAACAAGAATGTCTAGGACAAAGACTTGTACTTTTTGTGTTTGCCCTCTTGTGTACAAACTTTTTTGCTTCATAACCATTCACCAAAAAAAGAGGAGAAAGCGACAAGCATGAAAATACAAATGGGAAAAGCCCACATGGACACTCCAAGGGGACTAACCCAATTTTGGAGATCTTAAAAGATCTTTAAGTACGTTTAGCGCACATGGCATCTAACCAAAACGGAAAATGTTTCTTCCATATTTTTATTTTCCTTTTTGGCTCATTCTCATTCGATATTATGTCCAAAAAGAAAAAAGCCCATCAGAATAATTGAAGTGCTATTCACACTTTTGAAAGAACTTCCACACTCCTGCTATTCTCTATTGTACTTGACATAAACATCCTCAAACAAGTTAGTTCTTAGACAAGAATACAATAATTTTAATAATAATACTTTTCCAAAAAATCTTCAATATGGTGGGCGTCATGCTCTTTAAAATCAGTAAGGAGACTTTTGCCAATCAAAGTAACAAAAACTCAGAATGTAAATTAAATACATATACATATACATGGGCAGAAATATCATTTCAATGGTACAATCAACCCCTACTAATCTTCAAAGACAAAAATGGAAACAAATTCCCCAAAACTTTCTGATAATCACTCTCATGAAGAATTGATATCATGGTGAACAATGCAGATAACGCATCACACTTCTAGACTAACAGCAACAGAAAATTAACAAATGGATGTTATATTCAATTCGAAACAAACCCAGATTACAACCTCACGACATGGGTAGTTGTAAAAATGAGAAAAAACCGCATTTACAGCAAGAGAGGAGACTGAACCCAGATATCCCAAATTAAGTAACTTTAAATGCAATTTATAGCTAAAATCAGATTAAGAACAAAAAGGAAATTAGATTGAAGAAAAATTATGAAGATGAAACTCCATTAATTCATTTACTAACCGATCAGCAATGATGGAGCTGTGATGGAAGAGGACTCAAAACAAAGCCCCTCGAGTATTCTCATGCCCTAACTCCAGATTTCCCAAAAACCCACCATTTATACGATCAGAGCTCAAAATCGCTACTTTAAAGAAAACCCAATTGCCAATTGCAGTACTAGTTTGCCTCTACGGAAGTAATCTTTGAGAGAGGGAGAGAGAGGGTGAGAATAACTGTAACCATAGTTAGAAAGAGAAGAAGCTGCCTTTGGGTTCTATATGATATATGAGAGAAAAAGGGGCTGTATTGAGAGAGAGAGAGAGAGAGAGAGATCACATAATAATATTAATATACAGATGATATATCTATAGTATCTATCCGTGATAGGCGTCAGTCCAATATAACACACCCAAAGAAATATAAATTAAGTTGTTTTTTTTTTTTTTTTACTTTTATTTCTCTTTTTTCATATTTATACCTTTTTCTGACATAATAACATTTTTATACATATGATAAGTCTGCATTATCTGTCTGTGATAGGCGTCAGTCCAATATTCCACACCCAAAGAAATATAAATTAAGTTTTATATTTTTTTTTTCACTTTTATTTCTCTTTTTCATATTCCTCCCCTTTGGTGACTCTATTTAATATTTCTTTTACTTTCTGTTTGCCCTTTGTTATTGATTTAAATTAAGGGTGATGACGAAATAAAAAATTAAAAAAAAATAAGCAACTTTTTTTTTTATTGGATCTCATTGATATTTAGTTTGGTGGGAGAATACAGGCCCATCCATACTTGTTCCCCAAAAGTAGCGCACTCTTCATCCTAATAATTCAATTCCCTCCTAGCTCTGTAAGAGTGATCGGAACTTTTTCTGTTTTTTATTCCTTTTTTTAAGTGCAAGGTTTGATTTTCTTGTTTTTTAACCAAAAAAGGGGTTTAATTATGCAGTCTCATTTTCTTTAATTAAAAATCATGGTAGATTATTTTAGCATTAAAAATAATGGTAGATATTGGTTTACGTTTTTTTTTAGGTTCTCTAAGTTTAATGGTTCTTGAAATATGAATGATTGCTCAAATTAATACGAGGATGTGGGACACAGAGACTAGAATTGGAGGCAATTGCTCACATCCTTACAATTTAATTATTACCTCCCTCATTTTAAGTGGCATTTATCTCAGTAGCGAAACTTTGAAATCCTCTTTTCTCTCTCACCCACATTTTATGTTTCTTTAAAAATACTATTCCACTTGCATACCGTGCTTTTAATATATATATTCTTTCTAGAGCTTAAACTCTCTCTCTCTCTCTCTCTCTCAATCCCATCATATATTATCAACACATTATCTTCAACTTTTGTAAGTCACATTGCATTCACTTTTCAATTATCAAGTAATGATAACCCTGCCAAATGGATACGTGGATGGGGAATTGTTAACTATAATACCTTGTCGCTTAAAGAAGAAAGGAAGAAAGAATAGCCTGACTCAAAAAAAAAAAAAAAAACCCCTTAATTTGAAATTATTTTATTGAACCTCATATTGCCTTGCATTTGGCAAATATGTTAAAATTTATGAGTTTAAACCATGAAAGTATAAAAATTATAAAGTTCTCATGTATTACAATGTTTGAGTTCAAAAGTTTAAACTTATTTGTCCAACATCTACGAAGCAATATTAAACTAAATTATCAAATGATACTAGATAAATCAAGAAAATGATTTACAAGTAATAATTAAAAAAAAAAAAAAAAAACTGACTGATGATTCAATCTGTTATCTCAATTAGGCATTCTATTTCATCGCATTAACATGAACAAAAAAACAGCAAGAAGCACTATTGATAGAAAATCAAGTTGGAAAGATGTCTTTTCCATTAACAAGTCAACGTCATTGATCTTCTCCTAGATCCCATCCCTTTTATAGCATTGTTCATGATCATGGCTCAAGTTGAGAAGAAAAATTGCAGCTGGATGAGTAAGTTTTTTTTACGTATACTTTTGTTACCTAATGCTTGACAATGATAAATAAAATTTGCCCTTCTGAAAGCATATAATAAAAGAAAAACACTGTTTGAAAGAGACCCAGGAAGAGACAGAGAGAAAGCAATCAAAAGACTCCAACCAAAGTCATCCATCCTTAATAAATAAATAAATAAATAAAATCAACAACGCTGTTATCAAGTCAGTGTACAATACACAAAAACTGTGGGTTCCAGCACAATCTAGTACACTTTAGAAAGGGGGGTGAATTTTTTAGGGGCACTGAGCTGGGTGTCTTTGGAAAATACACTGTTCTCTTTACTTTTTAATTAAGAAAGTAATGGCCTCCCCGCTTAGCCTCCAAGCGTAGTGATTGAATTTTTTTCCCCCTAAAAAACTTGTTGACTAGAAAGAAATTTATGTACTCATATATATATATATAAATATATGATGTAATTAAAGGAAAAAGAAAAGTAAAAAATAGTTTTTGTTACATGATATATCATATTGTAATGTAGGCCTTACATAATATATATGAGTTAAAGTGTCTACATTTTTTTGAAATATGTAACAAGGATTTTTCTTTTACTCTTGGTAGAAATGTCGTGAAGGACGTTTCAAACAGGAGTTAGGTAGACAAAACATAATCTTGCTCATCTATAAATATATATATATATATGGACCAGTATGATGTTGTTGTACTAGGTTGTTTTTGTTGTGCTGTATTGTGTTATGTTGTGGTAAATCTTTTAAGTTGTTGTGAATATAAGCATAATTATAGGTATCTAGTAAACTATGTATAAAATTACTTTGAAGATTAGAAGTGTTCAAAAAATCTGTTACTCTGCCCAAATTGTCTAATCCAAACCAATGAACCAAATCGATGGTTTTTGTTTTAATTTGGTCGATTTAAGTGGTTTTTTCACACATTTTTTAGGTGATTTAGTTAGTATTTTGAACTTTCAAACCACCAACTAAACCGCCATATTATATAATTTTTATTTTTAAAATTTTTTATATAAGAATTTTTATTATTTTTTTCATTGGTTATTATAAGAAGTTATACTCATATAAGATGTGTCGTTCTATACTCTATAATTGCACTTGCTTCTAATCACTCATCCTCAACATCCAAAAAACAAAATCAAATTAAAAAACCAATATATATAACTAAGATTAACTCATGGAATGAAACCCTAATCTCTCTTCATCCAACGATGTCACACCCCGAAATCCGGGAGGTGATGTGGTGGATTAATTAGGTTAAATGAACCAATTTTAATTAAAAATTATCAATTTAAAGAATTAAGTTAATTATGAAAACGTGATAAATTTAAAATTTTTTTTATACATTTATCGAAATTCTAAACTAGATAAAGCAAAATAAAATAATAAAAACAATAAGGATGGGTTAGGCGTCACCGGACCCACATTAGTGCACATACAGTATCGACAATAATCAAATTACAATCATAGTCCACTATATGAAAGCCGAAATTAAAATGATAAATGCCTTGATTTAATAACACAAACAACCTACTCAAGATCTTCTATTATTCGCGAGTCTAATCGGTAGCCTCCTAATCGGTCCTAAGCTGATTTCCACCTAGAGGGGGGAAGTTTAAAACAAAAAAAATATGAGTGAAAGGTCAATAGGACCAAAATTTAATTTCATTTAATATAAATATAAAATTTATTATTCAAGAAAATGTTCAAAAAGTAGAATTAAATAAATAAATTCAATTAAATTATTCTTACCAAAAACAATTCATTGTTTGTCCAAAACTGATCTCATTATATTTTCTTTGGCAACCCATAGATATCACCACGGTAGGGCCTAGCTAAGTTTCAGGACCTGCCCCCAAGGTCGCATTCTATACGACCCGATCTCTAAGTATAGCATTATGCCCATTTATGCATTTCTATAATTATTCAAATCTCAATTTACCAAATGTATTCATTTACATTCATTATGCAGTTGATTATGAATATCACCTCCTTCCACAATTTATGAAAACAATTGTTACAAATTCCATTTCAATCATTCATTGAAAACATTTTGAAAGAATATAATTTGAGGCTAAAATCATTTAAAACATGGCTATCAAAGAAGGAGTAGAAGTCCTACCTCAATATTCACACCAGTGCTCAACACCGTAGTCCCGACCTGCTATATGTTAGCTTCACAAAACCACAAACGACCTTAAATGTAAACTAAGTTCATCAATATCTAGCTTAGGATATTCTACACTACTAAACTATCTCATGGTATCTTGCATGCCATTTACGTCCGTAAAATCATACTATGAAGTTAAAATCTCAATCTAGTTTTAAAATAGTGAAAATGGGTGAAACACGATCATTTTTCATGAAGTCTAGTTGCCTGCCGAACTTTCTGGTCCAACCTACCAAACTCTACAATTCAGCCTACCAGCCGTATAGGATCGGCCTGTCGAATTGTCCCCAGGTTTGGCCTGCCGACTCGATGAGTTTGGCATGCCGAACTCATGAGTCTGGCCTGTCGATGCTCAACATCGTCTTGCCAAACTAGAAAAATCTAGAAAATTTTATATTCGAGCTTTGGCGTCCCTAAGCTCAAACTTCATTTTCAACCTTTTTCCAAATCCCAAAGCATGCATAATGATCATAAATGATAGAAAAACATGCTAGAAAACTTTTAAACACATTTAAATAAGATTTGCATAGAAATTTTCAAAGAAATCCAAAAATTAAGAAAAAGAGAAAAACTTAGTTTAATCCGTTTTTCAACAAATCATGCCTAGATTCTAGATGATTTGAGTCTTACTAAATTAGATTGAAAGCTTCCTAAGCTCATAAAACTCGGATTTCAACATTCTAAGAAAATTTGGAAATTGAGGTAAAGTTTAAAAATTTGAAAAATAAACAAACTAACCTCGAATTTTGAGCTTAAATCCAAGTTTATGATTGTTCCAACGCGTTCTTGAGCTTCTAATCCACTAAGAATCGAATCTTGAGCTTTATTTTTGAATCAAAATTAAGAGAGGGAAAAAGAGAAAAAAAGGCAGTGAGTGAGAGAAGGAAAGAAAGAGGGCATCAAAGAGAGAAAAGAGGGGAAAGAGTGTCAGCTGGGAGAGTGAAATGAGAGGAAGAAGGAGATGCAAATAAATAAAGGGGGAAGGGCAACTGATTTGGGAAAAACAATGGGCTACCCCTGGTTTTCTCAAACTAGTCTCAAGTTGTTTAAGTTTTCAATAGAAAGGGACTTGTTTGGAATTTGACAATTTGTTTTGTTTAAAATTTCAAAATAATAATTAAAAAATAAAAATAATTAAGTGTGATTAAAAATAATTGAAAGTAACATTTATTTGAAAATATCACAAAATAGTTAAATTAAGTTCAAATTATATCATGGCACACTAATTCACTATTTCATATGTTAATCATACTTAATTAATTTAGAGTGTTACTAGCAACCAATATCTTCTCTTTGCACTATCACTGGCTTACTCACCATGTCGTCACTATCACGTCATCTTTCTTTATTATCGACCCAACTCACCACAATATCGATTAAGGATATTAGTAAGAGAAGTGGTTTATCGACACTAGCTGAAAGCTTTAATTTAAGTTTAAAATTTAATTGTATTATTTTATGTTATTTGATTGTATTTTTTACTTTTTAGTTTGGTTATTAGTGATTCTATTTACACCTCCTCATTTTGTCTCTTCACATCTTTTCTAAATACACCCCTTATAATTTTGAAATAATTAAATTTATTTACTACACCCCTTATAGTTCCAAAGCTGCCCTTAATATTATTACTTTCTTTCACCTCATTTTTATTTTCACACCCACCTTTTTTCATTATTTTAATATTTTTATTTCACATTTTCTCTATTTTTTTGTTTTTGTTTTTGTTTTGTTGAATCTTTAGGCATGAAATATTTTCATACATAAAGAAATTTTTAATTTAAAAATTATATATATTCATTATAATTTATTTAAAAAATATTATAACTAATGATTACATTTTCTAAAAAAAATTATTATTTATTTATCAATACATCTACTAATTTAAAGTAAATAACTCATGTAAAGTATTTATGTAAAGCAAGTAATTCAATAAAATAAAGAACAACTTTAAGGGTGAAGTTAGAAAAACAGTATGCAGTGCGATTTTTAAATTTTTATACCAGAGTATTTTTCAAAACACAAGTTTAATACGCTAAATGCATAAATTAACCAGATCTTACTAACCTCATAAATGCAAAAACGCTCCCGCAATCCGTGAAGAAAAGTAACGTTCTAGAAGAGCTTCAACCAACTAGTCTTTTTTGCTTTTCTCTATCCACGATCAAAGTGTGTGTGGGCGCACGTCGTTCAGCCTTTCCCTAGTGGCTCTCCTTCCAACCAATTGAAAAAACCCAAAGCTAGTGTTCGTGATTTGTGAACAAGAGCTCTCAGGGAGTTTCAGAGTCTCACTAGTAAAATCTCACTCTTAATTTCTCAATTCATCTAAATAATAATGAGTCTCACTCCCTTTTATTTGGAGGTTAGGCCAAGGAGTCAGTCCTTATTCAATAAGGCCTCAAAAATTCGAATTAGAATCAAGTCTATATCAATATCTGATAAAATCCGCATGAAAACATGTGATCTATTTATCGCTCAGTCGGTAGGCTAAACTGGCAGATCGGCCTACCGAACTTACTCCATCGGTAGGCCAAACTTAAAGATCGGCTTGCCGAACTTACGATAAATGATCCCTACGAATCTTTTATTTTCCACCTGAGATTCTTGGGATAGACCCTTAGTTTTAATTCAAATAACCCAATAGAGAAGTTACCTAATTAAAACAATCATATCTAGATAATCTTTAGTAAGATAAATATTCCTAATAATTCAAAAAGTTTATCTTGAATTAATTTATTTAAAATTAATCCAACCGATAAACATACATGAATTATATGATCTTGATAATTCAACAAGTTTATCTTGAATTAATTTTGACAAAATTAATTCAATTGATAAACAGACATAAATTATCTGATCCTATCAAATTTTCAGCCAATTTGATAATTTGACACAAGTCACTAATTATTGAAAAAGCACACCGTATCATTACAAGATTTATTATGAGTTAGCAAAGGGGGCTTGATGGACCTATATAGTTCAAGCTCCCGATAATTATGAAACCCAATATCCCAGATATACATTTCATAATTATTAACTCTAACGCTACTCCACTAAAAGCTTAAAGCTGCACTCTCGAACTATATAGATTACGAAGCTCGTATAGCTAAGTCTCCATGACATATCATAATGTGTCGTATTCTCATAGGATTATCCATAATCAGCTTAAGGATAAGTTCTGTCTTACCTTCTCGATTATTTTTATCTTACATTTCATTATCTCACCATCTAAAAACTTACCATCCAAAGACAGTATGCCATTCGATTATATCTATGTATCCAAATGGTTGAGCGCTCTAGTTTTTCAATTATGAGATAACGCATATAAAAGGATATCAACTACTCCTAAAGATCCATATTTATGAATAATAGGTCTACTCCATAAGAGTCATGCCTTCAACATACCGGCATGTGTACCACTATTCAAATGTGGATGTCACCCTTTGGTACATCAAAAGACACAAGTCAAGACAATCAGCCAATTATTCATCTCAAGATTAAGATATCATACATATGATTGTCTAAAGTGAATCGATTTATCGAGACAAAATTATTAATCCAAATCAATCCACTTTATGTCCCGATCCAACATATCGTTATCTATGACAATGTGCCAATGTTTCTATTCATAGAGTCCACGTCCAATGGCCAAGACAAACCATCTCCCGTTATGGATATAGACAACATAATAATCTTTATTTATTCCCTTGATTGCGGATCTTATGATTTAGACCGTCACCTTTGGAATTGTGTTTTCTATATAATCTATCCATCATATGCCCAATTCTTAAAGGTTTAGACCGAGAGTCTTAGACTTTTGTTTGCTTAACATACATTCAACAAATATGAATATAAAGAGGACAAGATTTGGTATACGAATAATAAATAAACTCTTTATTGATAAAAATGTCGCCAAAAACATATTACATTTTTACTCCTAGGGCATACATGTCTAACAATCTCCTACTTGCACTAAGTGAGTAAATATGACAAATCTCGCATTCCCATGGCTTCCACATGCCTCTTGAAGACTCTCCCAATGAGTGTCTTCATGAATGGATTAGCTAAATTGTCTTTTAAGGTGATTTTGCACACCATAACATGCCTGCCCTCGATGAAGTCTTTTATCACATGTACTTTCGATCAATATGTTTACTCTTCTTGTGAAATCTTGGTTCCTTAGCATTAGCTACTGCCGCATTGTTATCACAGCATAGTGATACAGTCTTATATATTCTAGGAACTACCTTAAGATCCCCATGGAATTTGCAGAGCCACACTGCTTCTTTCAAAGCATCACTAGCTACCACATACTCGGCCTCCATCATTGAATCCAAAGTATAATCTTGCTTCACACTTCTTCAACTGATGGCACTGCCGCCCAAAGTAAACACAAAACCTGAAGTTGATCTCCTAGAATCTAGACAAGATTGGAAATCTAAGTCAGTGTATCCTAGAGGAGTTAAGTCCTCACCCGAATACACAAGCATATACCCTCGAGTCCTTCTTAGGTACTTGAAAATATGCTTGACCACAACTCAATGGTTTGGTCTCGGATCCACCTGTAATCAACTTATAATCCCAACCACAAAATAAATATCTGGTCGTATGCAAAGCATGGCATACATGAGACTACCCATTGCCGAAGCATAAGGCACCTTCTTCATGTTTTCTCTTTCTTCCTCAAACTTTGGAGAGTCTTTCTTAGAAAGAGTTATTCCAGACCCAGATGGTTGTCCACATTTCTTGGAATCTTGCATTGTAAACCTCTTAAGAATTTTATCTATGTACCTGGCTTGGGACAAAGCTATCATTCTGTTCTTCTTATCCCGAAAGATTTGGACACCGAGAACAAAATTAGCCTCACCTAAGTCCTTCATGTCAAATTGCTTGGTCAACCATAATTTGACTGATGACAACGCCCTGGCATCATTGTCAATTAGCAGAATGTCATCTACATAGAGTAATAGAAAAACCACTTTCCTATTCTTAATGTGTTTGTACATACATGGTTCGTCCACATTTTGTGCGAACCCATAATCTTAATCACTTGATCAAATATTATGTTCTAAGAATGGGAAGCCTGCTTAAGTCCATCTATTGACTTTAGCAGCTTACAAACCTGACCCTCTTGGCCCTTGACCTTGGACCCGTCTGGTTGTTCCATATAAATGGACTCATCAAGATAGCCATTTAAAAAAGCCGTCTTGACATCCATGTGTTAAATCTCGTAGTCGAGTGCGGCAGCTATAGACAAGAGGATTCGGATGGACTTAAGCATGACTATAGGCAAAAAGGTTTCCTCATAATCGATTCCTTTCTTTTGTATGTATCCCTTAGTACCAGTCTAACTATAAAGGTTTCAACCTTTCCATCCACTCCTCTCTTCCTCTTATAGATCCATTTATATCCTATAGGTTTTTACCCCTTTGCAAAGATCCATAAGCTCCTAGACCTGATTAGTCTCCATAGACTTTATATCTATGTTTATGGCCTCTATCCAGAGTTTCAAATTAATATGCTCCGTAGCCTTTGCATAAGTGTAAGGATCCCTATCATATTCATCAGGTTCAGCCAAGTAGGCCTCACCATTGAACATATACCTCTCGAGTTGGCACCCGATCCTCCCATTATGCCGAAGCCCCTTAGGTTATTGCCCAAGTTCGTTTGGTTTTTCTACACCGATTGGAGTGGTTCTATTGGAACCTCTGGGGTGATTGAATCACTCCTTAATTCCTTGAGCACCACTTTGCTTCAAGGCTTAAAGTTGTCTATATAACTCTCTTCAAGAAAAGTTGCATTAGTTGAAACCATGACTTTATTTTCTTTTGGGTTACAAAAATAACCCCCTTTAGTCTTTTTTGGATATTCTACAAACACGCAAACTTTCGAACGTGCTTCCAACTTATTCTCATACCTAAACAGGACTTGAGCCGGACATCCCCATATGCGAATAGGGTTTAAGGATGTCTTCTTTCCTGTCCACAACTTGTAGGGAGCTTTAGGAATCGATTTTGAAGGCACATTGTTCAAAAGATAACATATGGTTTGTAGTGTATATCCCCAAAAGGACAAAGGCAATAAAGAATAACTCATCATGGACCTGACCATGTCCAACAAAGTCTTATTCTTTCTCTCCACCATGCCATTCTACTACGGAGTACCCGGCGCGGTCAAATGAGATAAAATCCCATTCTCTAATAAGTGTCCTAATAACTCATTAGAAAGGTATTCTCCACCTCGATCGAATCAAACTGCCTTTATGGGTCTACCCAATTGCTTTTCCACTTTAGCTCGAAACTCCTTGAACTTGTTATAAGTTTCGCTTTTTGTGGTACATTAGGTGCACATGCTCATATCTTGAGTAATCGTCAATAAAAGTGACAAAGTACTTACATCCTCCTCGTGCCTAGATGTTCATCGGTCCGCAAGCATCACTATACACAAGTTCTAGAACCCTTTCGACCTTATTGCCCTTAGACCCAAATGGTCTTTTGGTTATTTTACCCTTCAAACAAGATTCACATTGTGGTATAGATTCCACCTTTAAGTAACTTTAAGGTCCGTCCCTTACTAGCCTTTGTATCTTATTTAGGTTAATGTGACTAAGTCGTAAATGCCAAAGATAAGTCTCAATAGAGTGAGAAGTTTTAAGTCTTTTAGAGTTATTATCATTCATCTTAGCATTAAGCAATAAGTCCATCTTAGATTTGATAAAATATAGATTATTTTGTATCCATCCCTATTAGATAAAAGATTTGTTTTTACGAATCACCACTTTATTATTAAAAGAAACCAAACAAGAGTCTTTAAATAAATAAGCTATAGAAATTAAATTCCTTTTAAATTTAGGAATATAAAAACAATCTTAATAAATTAAATTCCTATAATTATCAAAAAACAGATGGACG
This sequence comes from Artocarpus hirsutus, assembly GCA_946598075.1. Classification (NCBI taxonomy): domain Eukaryota; kingdom Viridiplantae; phylum Streptophyta; class Magnoliopsida; order Rosales; family Moraceae; genus Artocarpus; species Artocarpus hirsutus. The sequence continues at coordinate 1,933 of CAMOHE010045304.1, read as the reverse complement.
TCTCCCACTACTTCAGCTAAGACCAAGGATCCATCGCCCATCTAAAGCATGAGGTCTTCATACAATAGACTTCTTGTTTCTTTAAACCCTTGTAGAGACACACAAACATGATTAGTTGCTTTGAAATCTATGACCCAAAAGTCATTGGATTCCTCAACTAAATAAGTTTCTAAATACAGAAGATCACACCTACCTCCTCAGGAAAGGAAGTCCTTATAATTCTTCTTCATGTGCCCGACCTTCCTGTAGAAGAAGCACTATAGCTTCTTCAGGTTCTTCTTCTATTTCTTCTTGTTCTTGCCATTTGTAGGAATAGAAGACTTCCCATTCTTGGCCCGTTGTTTGTTTTCATTCCTTAGGTTGGGATTGGAACCAGAAGCAGTTGCCAAGTTGGCCTCACCACCAACAGGAGACTCCCTAATTGGTAGTTTGAACTCTTATAATAGTTTCATCAACTCCGTCAAGGTCATATGCTACCTATTGTTCAAATTAAATGCAGCACTAAACGGAATGAATTCCTTAGACAAAGTCTCAAAGACCATAGTCATCTGAGTTTTAGCATCGATGTCAGCTCCATTGGTCTGAGCCTAAGCAAGGTAACCCATAACCAACATCATATGCTCCTTTACAAACATCCCCCGTCTCTGCTTATAGTTTAAGAGTTTCTGAAGCATCCCTTGCCACTATGTTAAGGCCTGATTATCCAAGATCTGCTTAGCAGTCTCATAATTTTCATGTTAAGCCTACAGCATATTATTCATGCTAGCCACAACATAGCAGCGGACTTAATATCTTTCCAATAATCATATGCTTCGATTTGAGCGTTAGTGGAATTTCCCGTAGGCTTAGAAGGATAAGATGTTGTTAGCACAAATTTCAGTTTCTCAAAGGACAGGACGATATTTAGATTCCGTTTCCCATCATTATAGTTCTCACTGGTTAATTGGTTTTTGTCAAGTATCAATGATAAAACATTTTTAGACATTTTTAATCTACAATAAATAATCATATACCAAGCATAAGCAAACATATCATAATAATTTAGTAAGATAACACAATCATGCAAAACATACAAATGTGTTTATGTGTTAAAACCTTGAAAATATCACAACCTTACAACAATAATTCCCAACTCAGAATTCAACAAGCTCCTAGGGGAGTCTTGCCAAATTCAATCAGGAACATGGATCCCTTCCTGATTAATTGTCACGCCCCGGAGTACGGGAGGTGACGTGGTGGTTTAATTAAGTTAATTAAGTAAAGATTTGGTTAAAAATCAGGGTTTTAAAATGAAATTTATAAATAAAATGTGATAATTTTAAAATCGTTTTGAATAGAAAAGTTAAAGAAATAATTGAATCATCATAGAGTAGATATAACATTAAAATAATTAAATATGGGGTGGAACGCGTATGAGTCCCACTGGCCCACATATTGTACACACACATATAGTACTGACAATATTATGATACAACCACAGTCCAGAATGAAAGATAAATTTAAAGTCTTACATGCCTTGAATGATAAGTTATCCTACCAAGTATTTCTACTGATCGTAAGTCCGGTCGGCGGACTCTTCTCCAAACCTATGCTGATATCCACCTAGGGTTAAGATTTTAAAACAGATAAAATGTGAGCGAAAGGCTCAGTAGGACTACATTTAGAAAATTATTCAATCTTAAAAGAATTTGCATACATTAAATAAACATATAAAAATATACTGAAACAATCATCGAATAAATAATTAAATGTAAAATTAAATAGAATATAATCTTATCAGAATGATTCAAATAAATCAATCAAAAAGTACCATTTTTCTTTCCTAGGCAAACCATACATGACTCACCACCGTAGTGGCCCAACTGGGTTTCGGGACCTGCCCCCAAGGTTGTTCACTACACAACCCGATCTCTGATATGGCATCATGCCCTAA
>CAMOHE010045303.1:0-12599 GCA_946598075.1 Artocarpus hirsutus | reverse complement strand
AAGTTGTCTATTTCTAAAATAATAGAAAATAATAGAATGATCTTATTTAGATTGTAGTAATAGTATGATTGAATAGAAACACCAGTAGTACTCTCTGCTTAAAATAATTAAAAAATTTGAATCAAGGCAACAATATAATTATAATTCTTAGGTAATTCAATGATAAAAACTGAATTCTTCTCTTTTATCTTTCTCCATCATCTTGGTGGTTGTCTTTGTAAAACGACTACTCAATAGCTAACTACAAGGATATGTGTGTAGGTCCATTGTGCTACAAGGAGAACTCCCTTGCTTGTGGTGCCATGATGTGCTTGCCACCACGTGAGCTTGCTAGTGCTACGGTGAGAGGTTTTTAAGTTTGAACTCATAAATTTTAAATAAGCAAGTATACGCATGTACACGTTTACAAGATGGGAGGAGAAATTTGATAAAAAACCACATATGTGATAACGTTTTTGAATTTTACCACTTCTGTATAAAAATTTGAAACATATAAATTTCAGAGTATAAACATATAGAATTTATATTGAGTCTCGAGTCTATCAATGATGATCTCTTTTATCAATGACGAGCTCTTCTATCACTGATAGACTTAAGTCGATGATGATGATCTCGAATCTATCATTGATAAATTCGATTCTATCAATGATGATCTCGTCTATTATTGATAGACTAAAGTTCATCCTGATTAACTTCAATAATGTTATAAACCCTAGATTTTGCCTATTCTTTTTTTCCCCTTTTCCCTTTCTTCTCTTTTTTGTCGGTATTGGTCTGGTTCATGACAACATAACACCACATAAAAATGCTAATCCACGTCGTCGAGATTGCCATTTGACTGGCAAGATCAACATATCTTGTGGTTGTTGCCGGAGCTGAATTGAGAAACATTACTTTTTTGTTTTTTCTTTTTTTTTTAATCTTTACAATCATATTGCATTTGACATACCAAAACCCAAACATAACCTAAAAACCTTAGCGTCTTCCTCTCCTCTTCTTCTCATCCCTCCGTCTCTAATTACCTCTTCCTCTTTTCTTCTTCTTCATCCCTCCATCTCTAACTACGGCGTCGGAGCTCTGTGAAGCCGCTAGCCACTGATCTCTTCTTCCCTTGACCTCCCATCTCACCGTTTGAGCACCTTTAAAGTGACATCGATGTGAAAGGAGACAAGGATAGCCACAAGCGACTCCCAAATGGAGATCGACTATTGTAACCATTTTAGAATGACCTTGTTGATGAAGCTATTGTGAGATTGCTGCCAAATCTGACCATTATGTGCAACAACTAAAAGAGCTAGTGTTGAGATTGGTGACAAAATTAGCCAAAATTTTTGGAGCTATTTTGTCTTCAACTGCATCAGAGGGGGGGTGGTGTGGGGTGGCGGGCGGGGCGGGGCTGGGGCTGGGGTTGGGGTGGTCGGGTGGGGGAGGGGAAGCATGGGAAAAAGAAAAATAAAAAAAAGCTTTATTTTTTCAACTAATAATTTTGGGTAGGGATAATTTACACATATTATGTGTTACAAGTGGTACGGATTAAAAGATGTTTTAAAAAAAAGTGGTTAAAATCATTAGTGATTTAAAGAAAGTAGTATGCTAACTAATTATCTCTAAAGGGGGGGCATGTCCTTTAATTTTTCTCAAGGGTATAGTCGTGTTTGGTGATTATAGGTGCACGTTGGGCAACATAGACGTAAACTTATTAATCTCATGTTGGGTTTTGGATTGGGCTAATTTGGCTAGAAAGGTACTTGTGAAACTCAATCTAGCCCATGACGACGTGCCAATGGATGGACCATTCCCGAGCTTGCCTTCCAACGTGAGTTTTCCTCTTGTGTGAGAGACGTATGGCCGAATATAAAGAGTAAATAAATTTTTTCTTATATAACTAATTTCAATATTGACCAAACCTAAATAATTTTTAAAATGTGAAGACAATAATATCCCTATATATGAAATGTTTCATCAGATGTTGTGTCCCTATATATGAAAAGTTCAATCAAATGTGTGTTAGTAAATTTTGTTATACATGGTGCGCTTAAGGAGTAAAATGTTGTAATATGTTTTTTGAGATATTTTATCAATAAAGAGTTTATTTATTATTCATATACCAAATGTTGTCCTCTTTTCATTCATTTATGTTGAATGTATAATAAGTAAATAAAAGTCTGAGACTATTGGTCTAAACCTTTAAGAATCATGCATATGATGGACAAATTATGTATAAGACATGAATTTTAAAGGTGATGGTCTGTATCATAAGATCCGCAATTGAGAGAATAAAGTTGGGCTCTTTATTCATCCTAAGATTATTATGTTATCTACATCCCTAATGGAAGATAGCTTGTCTTGGCCATCGGAGTGGAACTCCACAAGTAGAAACATGAGTACATTGTCATAAGTGACGATGTATTAAATCGGGATATAAAGTTGAATCGATTTGGATTGATAATTCTGTCTGTGTAAATCAATTCATTTTAGACAATCATATGTGTCGTGTCTTAATCCTAAAATTACTAATGGGCTCGTTATCTTGACTTATGTCTTTTGATGTACCAAAAGGTGACATCCTAACTTTATGATGGTACGCATACAGGTATATTGGTGACATAACTCTTGATAGCATATGCCCGTTATTCATAGATATAGAATCAATAGCTCTTCTTGTAGAGTTAATGGTATTCTTTTATATGCGTTATCCTGTAATTGGAAGACTAGAGCGCTCAACCATTTGGATGCATAGGTATAACCAAATGGTATACTGTCTTTAGATAATTAGTTTTCTAATGGCAAGATAACCAAACGTAAGATAAAATAATCGGGAAGGTAAGACAGAATTTATTCTTAAGCCGATTGTAAATATCCTATGAAGATATGACACATTAGAGTTATTTGGACACTTAGCTTATTTGGAGCCTTGTAGTTTTATATAGTTCGAGAGTGCAGCTCTAAGCTTTTAGTGGAGTAGCATTAGAGTTGGTAATTATAAAATATATATTTGGGATATTGTATTTTATAATTATTGAAGCTTGAACTTTATAGGTTCATCAGGTCCTCTTTACTAGCTTATAATAAATCCTGTAACGATATAGTATGCTTTTCTAACAAATTGGTGACTTATGTTAAATTATTAGATTGGTTGAAATTCAATAGGAAAAGATAATTTATGTCTGTTTATCAATTGAATTAATTTTGTGAATTAATTCAAGATAAATATGTTGAATTATTGAGATAATATTTATTTTTTAAGAGAGTATCTAGATATGACTGTTTTGATCAGATAGCTTCTCTATTTGGTTATTTGAATTAAAACTGAGGCTTTATCTAAAGAATCTTGAGTGAAAAATAAAAGATTCTCTGGAATCATATTATTACAAGTTTGGCAGGCCAATCTACTAGTTTGGCCTGCCGATGGTGTAAGTTTGACAGGTCGATGGATAAGTTCAAACTGCCGATCTAATGATTATCTAATTACGTGTTTTAGACGTAATTTTTATCAAAAGTTGATCTAAATTCGAATTTTGAGGCCTTATCTAATGATGATTAATCCCAGGTCTGACCTCTATAAATAGGGGGTGAGTTTTCTCAATAGTTTAGATCGGTTGAGAAGTATAAAGTCAGTGCTCTATTGTGAGAAACTTTGAAACTCTCTGAGAGATATTGTTTACAATCAATAACCTTATCTCTAGGTCTTCTTAATTGGTTGGAAAGAGAGTTACCGGAGCAAGAGCTATACGACATGTGACCACCTATACTCTGATTGTGGATAGAGAATAGCAAAGAAGACTAGTTGGTTGAGGCTCTTTTGAAATGTTCTTCCCTTCATTGATTGCTAGTGCTCTTTGGCATACATAAGATTAGTAAGATCTAATTAATTTATGTATGTAGCATGTTAAACTTGTGTTTAAAAATTACTCTGATTTAAAAAATTTTAAGATTCTATTACATACTCATTTTCCAACAAAGTTTTGGTTCTAATTAATCCGTCAATAACATTAATTTGTGTAGGTAATTAAAGGACAATATCAATTCCAATTTAAATTCCAAATTTAACGGTAATTTAAACCCAGCACAAATCATGTTTTCACTTAATAATCATCACAATTTATGAGCAATTTGGAATCATAAATTGGCTTAAGATTTTGATTTCCAACGTTTTGATCAAATGCAGGCAAACATATAACATGAAATCCAACATATTTTATAATCTTATATGTAATGATCTTATATAATGACCATTAACTAATAACCAATAAAGTATATATGAGTAAGATCTATTTTAATGACTAAAGTACTTCGTTTTTCTAATGACTAAGTTATTTAGGTTTTTTTTATTGATTGAACTTCTTATTTAAAAAATGACAGTACATAAATTATAGACAAGTTATGTATATATATATATATATATATATATATATATGAGACAATAAATTATAGACAAGTTATATATATATATATATGAGACAAAACTCTATTTTAGTTTTAATAATTAAGGTGTTTAGTTTTTTTAATGATTAAACCGTTTATTTTTTTTTGAATGACTAAACTCTTTAGCTTTTTTTTTTAACCAAAAAACGTAATTACTTAAATATGTTGAAACCTATTTCATTATAGAAAAAGTTCGTACAAAACAATAATAAAAAGTATATCAATATGAACAACAAGAAAAGGAGGATGATGCTAATTCAAAGTCTGAATGATTGAATCCTAAATCATAATAAGCCATTTGACCTTTCACTTTATAACTGAAGTTTTAAGTTTAAAAACTATAACATGTTAGAGTTTTATAGTGCAGCAACTTTTGTCTTTTGTTATAGCTGCTGAAAGTTTTACACTATTTATAGTTAGAACTGATGAGTTAAAACTAAATTAGCAAATAAACACCAAAATTTAGAAAGGAAATAAATACATATTAGTTGTCATTACAAAATTAACATCCAACTGAAAAAGGATGTGTCCATTTTTTCATCACATAGAGTTGTGATTTGAATATAACAAATAGAAGTAGATTTGGCATGGTGAAAAAGATTTAATAATTGATTTGGCCACCATTGACAATGATATGAGAGATCATATCATTTAGTTTTTAAGATAACTAAATTGGTTAAAATATGTAATTTTTACTTTCTTTCCCACCATGGTGTACATAGAATATACGCTTAGGAATGTCAATAGGGAGGGACGGGGTGGGTCATTTTAACCAACCCCGCCGGCTGCAACCCACTGAGTTAGGAGGGTCAAACCCAGAGAGTCAAATTGAGCTCCTCCCATCTTGCCACCCTCTTGCCTTTTTTTTTTTTTGTTTAAATGAAAAAACAAAATTTTCTTACTCTGGTGGATGAAAAGAAATATAAGAAATACAAGAAATGGTCGAACAAACAAGTATAAATCAATAACTCCTCCAAAGTTTCACAACCCAGGGAGAAAAAAAAAAAGAACAGACAAGAAAAGAAGAAGCACACTCTTGACAAAGAAAACCCAAATAAACCAAATCAAAATTGCATAATTCAACAAAGACACTCCCTCCACTTGACTTAGGATTATTATTATCGGAGATAAATAACCCATGGGCACACTCTCTCCACTTCAATAAAAACACAACAAAAGCTTGAAATAAAAAGAGGAATACTAATTAGTAGGTGGCGGTAGCAGATTGGTCCGAGAAGGTGAAGAGAGAAAAAGTTTTAAGGTTTTTGTTCTATTAGGATTTTGGAATAGAAAAAGATCGTCGATTCTCTCAAAATTCCACTTAAAGTTGTTTTTCTTTTAGGAGGCGGGGCCCAGACCACACCAACCCACACATAAAGCGGGCCTTAACATGGCCCGCACTGTGAACCTGCACCATTAAGGGACGGTCCAAGGCACGACACTGTTCGCCTCACGTCATTGACATCCCTATGTATTCTATGGATAGACAATTTCAACTTAATTTTGATATGATTTAGTTGACTTATTACACATCCTTTGTAATTCAAAAATTACTCTAACATTTCCATAAAATTGTTATTTCTTAACCACAAAAGTGAACCAAACCGAAACTTTATTAAAAACGATATCATATAAAAGCTTAACATTGTAGTATATTTTTACCTTATACAGTAACAAGTGAAACTTTAAAGTTAAAACTTGGTTCTCAAACAGCTTTTATTTTGTTATTGAAGCTTTAGGCTTGAAGCTTTTTCTCTTCATACATAAAAGAATTTTGCAAAGGAAAAAAAAAACTACTAAAATATATTTTACATTATGTATGCATACACGTAATTAGAATAAAACAATGGATGCTACCCTTTTTTTTTTTTTTGTTACCACCTCTTAGTTAACAACACGCATATTTAACATAATTAACACTGGTCAACGTAAGAGCTGCATTTGGGAGCTAAAATAGACTGTAGAATACGAAAAGACGTCACATTTGAATACCCTCCTTCCCATGAGAATTTCCTTGCACATGCTCTTATATATACGTTTATCAATCAATAAATCCAACAAAAAGACATCAATATCTGACAGGTAATACAATATTACAATATTTAGCTTTTTTTTTTTTTTTTATAATCAACATCGAACATCGAATTATTTGCAACTTGTACTATTTAACTCATATTATAAATGGTTTCTACTGTGTGAAAAGAAAATGTAAAAGTAAATATATATTTTTTAATATAAGAATTTCTTTTATCTACAAAAGAAGGCTTCATACCTAAAGGGCGTGTTTGTTAGTTGTAGTCTAGACCACTTTCTTAATTATGAACAATATAAAACTCTTAAATGCTCTAGTAACAATAAAAAAAAAAATTGCTACAGTATAAAGCTCTCACATGTTATAGTAAAAACAGTTATAACTAACGATTCTAACCACTCTACCAAACATCCTATAAAGGTTCAACTAAAAAAGAAAGAAAAAAAAAAGAGTGTGAAAAGAAAAATGAAATGGTTGAGAAGTAATAATATTATGGAAATATTTAGGGTAATTTTGAAATTATAAAACTGTATAATAAGTAAACAAAATAATTTTGAAATTATAAGATGTGTATATATAAGAGAGTGTGTCGAGCTAAGAAAGGTGTGCCAATTGAAGCATCCTTATTATAATGATTATCATGTTATATACTACATCTTCGGCAACAATTACTATCATGATATTAACTTTCATTATTTATTAAATATTTTAAATCTTTTGCTATATTTTAAACATAACTATAAACAAGTAATTGGTATTATCAGTTTCAACCAAAATTTTTAATTGTTATAGTATAAAGCTTAATGTCAAGATAATATAAATTATAATTTAAAGCTTTTACAAGCTATTGTACTGTTTTCAACCAACAAAATTTTCCAAATTAATGAAGCATGAATGTATCTGTAGTAGCACAGACAAATTTGATTCTATATTCATTCATTTATTTATTTTTTATTTTTCCCCCCAAAAAATACCAACAAACTTAAAATTTGATTGATGCTTATTCTGCAATACAACAACTTGATACGTTCCCCTCGTTTTCCATAACGCACGGGGTATTTTTGTTGGTTTGGAAATTCTGTTACGACACTGAGTTGCTCGTATGCACACGACAGCCCAGTCAAAAACTGCCTACCCAGTACCCTCCGTCTCTACAGAGAGAGTGAGAGAGAGACTTTTTTATAGAAATTAAAAAAAAAACGGAAAGTGACGCGCCAAATTTCAAAAAGAGAGAGAGAAGCTTTTGGAGAGAAGAAGAATGGCGCCGTTTCCATGTCCTCGCGAACAACTTGCTGCTTCGGCTCTTCTTCTCCTCTCCACCACCACTCCTCCCTCTGTTTTCCATTCAATGTCGATCACACTTCCAAATCGGATTTCTCATTTCCATTTCGCGAAGTCTACCTCAGACTGATCCATTTTTTGTTTGGCAGGTACGATTTGGAACGAGATTTCGATTTCGATGAGGAAGAGTCGATCGGCGAGGAGAGCAAGATCAAGAGCTGCCGATGGAGCTCGGCATTGATCTATTCCAAATCGATCGCTCCGCCGTCCGAGAACAGCGATCTCTCGATGGATGAGATTTCGCCGCCTTCGACGAGAATCGTCACGTTTGTGCCTCGGCGGAGCGAGATGGAGCTTAAGGTGAAACTATCTCTCTGTTTGATTTTTTTTCCTTGCTTATTTTGTTGGATTCGCGTTTGGGTGAATTAACGCGTATATTTGATTAAATCTGGTTATGAACTCCGGCTTTTGTAGTTCATGCTTGTGGTTATGAAAGTTCTTGCTGGTCCTGTTTTCTCTACATTTTTCTGTGGATTAATTTATTTCATTATTTTTTCTGATTTCAACTGAGAATTTGAGTTTGCAATTCAGTTCGTTATTGTTGCTCTGTTTTACAGAATGAATGATTATTTCACCATCATTCGCATTTTGCACAATTTCCTTGCTCCTGAATTTCCAGTAATAGATCGTCTGTTTCAATTGATTTTAGAATTTGATATTTTCTTTCCCTATAGAAATCTGTAGCTCAAGTTCAAAGTGATTTTTTTTTTTTCACGATTCAATATCTTTCTTCTCTGTTTTTTGAAAGAGAATTATCTTTTAGATCCAGTTCAGTTTTCCTACCATTTCACCGAAATTATACCAAAAACTACTTAGATTTGTTTTATTTTAATCATTTTCTTCACCATTACTTCTTCCGTCGTCCGAATCAAATCGAAGCGAGCTTCTAAGATTTCCACGAGTTTTCTCTAGGTCGTTCGAAAGACTCGCTCGAAGATCCACAAGAGCTTCGGCGGCTGGAAGCTCAGCTCCGGCGAGAACGCCGTGACATCATCGGGATCCGTATCCACAGAGTCCTCATGCTTGACCACCGGCTGCAGCGCCGGCTCTAGCGCGCGAAGCCGCGGTTACGTCACGAGAGCCAAGGAGGTTCGCCAGGAGCAGAAGAGGATTCAGATCGGCTCGAAACACATTCGCCGGCGAGCTCAGGGGATTCTGAATCTGCTTTCTGGTCGTTGCTACTCCGAATTGACAATTCGCCAACTTCTCGGCGATACTCCAGACACCAGCAAAGCCCTGAGAATGTGATTTTTCTTGTTTCTTTCTTTCTTTGCTACTACTCTCTGAATTTGACACGTAACACTCATTGGATACTCAAGCTGTGTCGTCTAATGCATGGTCAAATGATCTCAACCGTCGATGACGTCATGAGTGATCACGATAATAATGCCTGTTGAGAAGCATCCAATCATACCATTACGAGTTTGGGATTGATGGGGTCCACGTAGGCACAAACTGTAAAAGTTCATGTTAGTAGTCAATTACATAACGTGGCGACTCAGCGATGCTACTCTAGGCTACACTTTAGAGACTTGTTAGCATCAGCATCATTTTCTGTCTTGAGCCTCACGTCATGAAACATTTATTTTAGCTCAAAAAGAAAGAAACACAGACGAACAGAGTCTTGTTTGCTTTGGTTATTTTGCACGAGAATCCGATTCATATAATGGCATTTCCTTGTTGTGCTGGTGCGTATATGTTGTGAAAGAGTAGAAAATGATGAAATATCATCCCCTTTTTTTCTGCAGCTTGTTAAAGCTTGACGAGGTCAAAAGAACTGGCTCAGGAGGGCGTCAAGACCCTTACATTTACACGGTATTTTTAATCTCCCAAAGTGCTTCAATAGAACCATGTTAATAGTATTACTAGTGAAATTGAGATCCTTGAAAAATTAGAGAACTAGAGAAGTTAAAAATCTTCCATGGCAATATTACAATCTGTTTTTTTGGTCTTTATTTGTTTTGCAGAGAGCATGACCGGTATAGGAAAATTATAGATGACCAGACTAGGTGCAGGTCACGTACAGAGTTTCATCACTCCCTCTTGTTGGGAAAATTTTGTTATTACGGATAGCTAAAGCCAAAATGTGAAAATAGCTAGCAAAACCAAATTTGATTAACTTCTGTAACTACAAGAGTTGGCCTATAAGAGATGGAATAGTATTTTTCTTACAAACATACGCACCATATGCAAGATGCAAGGAAAAAGAACCAGATGAAAAAAGTTCTACATATAGCAATATTATTCCAAATTGAGCACTTGGCAGAGCTGTTTTAAATTATTGCGGAATCCTTTTCACAATTGAGAAGAAGGCACATGTTTTTGGTTTTCAAATTACTGCAAAAAACGATTGGCTTTAGAAGCGTTGAATAGGAGATGGCTATTTGTTTTTTCGAAAGGCCAATATTGAAGCCTTCTAGAGAACGAAAAACCTAGGACCATAGCAAAAGAACACAATAAATATCAAGTCACAAATTTTAAGATGGATATGTCATTCTTTGTCTATATGTAGATGACATACTAATTGTAGATGGCAATGAATGGATGATCAAATCTACAAAAGACATGTTGAACTTTAGGTTTGACATGAAAGACATGGGACTTGTTGATGTGATTTTGGGAAACAAAATCAAAAGGTCGCTTGATGGACTTATCTTGAGTTAGTCACAGTATATGGACAAGATACTTGACGAATTTAGTAAAAATGATTCTGGCGTGGCTAGAACACTAATTGATATCAGTCAACATCTGTCTAAAAATAGAGAATAAAGTATATCTTAGGTGGAGTATACTAGGATAATAGGCATTTTAATGTACTTAATGAGTTGTATAAGACCAGATATTACCTACGCTATGAGTAGTCTAAGCAGATTCACGAGTAATCCGGGAGATGACCACTAGAAAATGATTGTTAGAGTACTTAGATACTTACAATATACTTGTGATTATGGCCTACACTATATAAGAGATCATGTTATTCTTGAAGGGTATTTTGATACAAGTTGGACATCTGATATACAAGATTTCAAAGCTATAGTGGATATGTATTCCCTTTGGGAGGCGTAACAATCTCATGGAAATCCTTAAAGCAGACGATAATAACCAGATCCACTATGGAATCTGAATTTGTAGCCTTAGATAAAAGCGGTGAAGAAGCTAAATGAATGAGGTATTTCTTGGAGGATATTCCTAAATGGCCTAAATCTATACTTGCAATATGCATAAGTTGTGATAATCAATCTACTATTGGCAAAGCATAGAATATGATGTATAACGATAAGTCAAGACATATATATGGTCGACATAATACCGTTAGACAACTGATCTCGATTGGAGTCATAACAATAGACTATGTAATGTCTAAAACAAATGTTGTGGATCTGTTAACCAAAAGATTGAATAGAGATCAAGTTAAGAAAACATCAAGAGGAATGGGACTTATGCCCATAAAAGAATAAGTTGAAACAGTGGAAACCTGCACTTGTTGATTGGAGATCCCAAGATCTAGGTTCAGTGTAATAACTAAATTGAATAGACCGTGTAGGATTACTATGGAGGTTACCCTAACCCATTCCTATGATTAAAACAGTGATTCCTATAAGGTAAAGTTAACCAGTTTGCTTTTAATAATTCTTATGCGTTATGAGCATTGGGAATTTAAGCAGAGTAATACAGGTTACTCTTAAAGTAAGAATCACCTATGTTAGAGAAAAGTGGGGCCGCTTCAAAGTAGAATTACTAGGATTCAATTCTTTAGAAACTCTTCAGAACCAGGGAGATATTCATGGCCAAAATGGACATAATCATGAGAACTGAAACTATGTTAGGAAAATATCTGCGTGAGGTATATTATCGTTTACACAAATGGAAAAATAATTCAAGGACATCTCGTTTATTGTTCAGCCAGTAAAGTAAACTTACTTTCACAAGTGAAAGCTCAAGGGTTAACACCTACCTATCTTATGCAGGTATTAATCATGAAACTCTATCACCGTATAGTGTCTTTGTTTTCCCTTGTCGTCTGTCAATTTCATTCATGTAGGGGATTGTTGGAAAAAATGGTTTAAAACCATTTTCAAGAGCCATTTTGAGACATAATTTTTAATGGGACCCACTTTGTAAAAGTGATGGGACTTGGTAGATTTGTGTTCTCCGTTAGGAGATTAAAATCATATATTTATATGTTCAAAATGGTAATCAGGCGAATTAGAAATTGATGCTTAAAGTGCGCCTATTGACATTTGGATTTTGTTAGAAAGAAACTTAAATATGAAGTCCTACGTTGGTTAGGCATTAAAGCTTGATATGGTTTTTAAGTGGTTTCACTTTTGTACTTGGGTAAAATGTTGTACTTAAGAGGCTCTCTCAGATGTAGGGAAGGGGTTGTAAATCACGTCCGCAGTGGGTTAGGGGCCCAACGTGTGCAAGCACAACATGAGTGATGCGAATGTCGAGTTTGTTGAGCTTGCCTTGTGCGGACTACATTTTGCAAGTTTTCTTTTTTGCTTCCAATAATAAGTCCGAATATTTTGCTTCCAATAATAAGTCCGAATTTAGCTGTTGAGAGGTTTAATGGCACCATGAATTAGTGCATAAAGTTTTGTAACCATCAAAATTAAACCTGCTCATAAAGTTGTAGTTAGTGAAGGTTAATAGCACCATGAATTAGTGCATAAAGTTTTGTAACCATCACAATTAAACCTGCTCATAAAACCCAAATTTAAATTATTTTGTAACACCTCCCATGACTAGCCTATATATAAGGCCATTTTCTACAATTTCAAACTCACAAAAAACACTC
>CAMOHE010045301.1:11868-49387 GCA_946598075.1 Artocarpus hirsutus | reverse complement strand
GTTTGCCCAGGAAAGGAAAAATGGTACTCTTTGATTAATTTATTTGAATTATTTTTGGAAAATTATATTTTATTTAATTTCACATTTAATTATTTATTCGTTGATTGTTCCAGTTCATTTTTATATGTTTATTTAATTTACGCAATTTCTTTAAAATTGAATAATTTTCTAAATATAGTCCTACTGAGCCTTTCGCTCACATTTTATCTGTTTTAAAATCTTAACCCTAGGTGGATATCAGCATAGGTTTGGAGAAGAGTCCGCCGACCGGACTTACGATCAGTAGAAGTATTTGGTAGGCAAATTTATCATTCAAGGCATGTAAGACTTTAACTTTTCTTTTATTCTGGACTGTGGTTGTATCATAATATTGTCAGTACTATATGTGTGTGCACAATATGTGGGCTAGTGGGACTCATACGCGTTCCACCCCATATTTAATTATTTTAATGTTATTTCTATCTATTTAATTATTATGTTGATTCGTTTATTTCTTTAACTTTTCTATTTAAACGATTTTAAAATTTTCACATTTTATTTATAAATTTTCTTTTAAAACCCTGATCTTTAACCAAATCTTTACTTAATTAACTTAATTAAACCACCACGTCACCTCCCGTACTCCGGGGCGTGACACGTTACCACTTGCTGGAGGCTCACAATGAAGAAAAGGTATGTGATATGATGGAATAGACCCGTACGGTGCGGAGGAAGAAAATTTGAGGACAATGGCATATATAGCAGGAAGAGAATCGATTCCATCAAAACCGCCAGCAGGTGGAGCAACTTCCCATATACGGTTAAAAGGCGTAGATTCAAACCTCAAACTACAGGAAATTCTAACTTTTAGATCCGCTGTATGTCTAAAATTTGGAATGCACAAAATTACATTTGGGCAATATTATATTTTTAAACCATTTCAACCTGCTCACACCCACCTAAAATCGAACCGAAACCACCTGTCATTGTACGGGTGGTCTGCAGGTTGATTAACCGTCAACCCCCTATCCAAAAAAAAAAAAAAAACCAAACCTTACCTGCCTAGCCGCTTGTTCACCCCTAGCTAATGTGATGTTGTGATAATTATATTAAATTCCAAACATGGTTGATGACATATCCGTAAACTGCAATGTGGAAGTTTTCCAAGTGGAAAACTTCTTAACATGCGCAAGTTTCATAATGAGATAGTAATTCTTCCCTTTTGTTCCCCAAATTTCCAAAATATACACCAATGATTTATTCTTGTTAAAAAAATTCATGAAATCCATAACCGCTTTGTACAAATAAAATGCTGAAAGTCTTCCTCGAAAAGGATTATGTTTGATCAGTTGGGTTGATGGGATGAAAAAAAGGAAAAAAAAAAACCTATTTAGATGTTAAGGATTTTTTGTAATTTTGAAAGGGGTGTAACAATTAAAATAGGGGATGGTTTAAGAAAGAGTGTGTAAAAAGTAGAATGGGGTTGAATAGATGCCCCCTTGCATATAATCTTATTTTACAAAATTTAATTAATTTAATATAATTATTAGTATGTAATAAGTGACTATTTACCCTTTTGAGACCCTGTTCTTGATTGATTTTAATAACTAATGATTGGTTTTATATATATATATATATATATATATATAAATATATAGTGTTAGCTATTTTCATACGTTTCATCTTCCTCTTCACCCACCCCACCCTTATCAATTAGGTTAGCATTAGTTGGCATAATAGATCGATCTCGGTAAATTTTAAATTATTGATCATTAGTTTACCAATTTACGTCTAATGTATCAATTTTCATTCAAATAAGTTATTGATAAATTAAAAAAAATATATATATATATATATTTTTTCATGTTCCAAATTAGGGACGTTAACTAAATGCATGCTTTCTGAGGACATCATGCACCCAAGTTTCATCTAATTAATTATATGTCTTGCCACTACAAGAAAAATTACATTTAACGACATATTATTTACGACATGTAGTTTTTGAATGTCGTTGAAAAGTACATACAACGACATCTCCAACAAAGATATCATTAACGACATTCAAAACAATAATTAACGACATCTATATAGATGCCGTATTAAAGGTCTCCTTTTAACGATAATAGTTTAGTGTCGTTAAATTATTCAACGACAAGTAGGAGATATCGTCAAAGTCTTGGAGATCCCACGACATCCCTTATAGACGACATCTTGACCAATGTCGTCTCTAAAGAGTGTCGTAGAATCTCCAAGGCTTTGACGACATCTCTTACTTGTCGTTGAATAATTTAACGATATTAAACTATTGTTGTTAAAATGAGACATTTAATACGACATCTATATAGATATCGTTAATTATTGTTTCAAATGCAAAGCCTTGGAGATTCTACGACACTCTTTAGAGACGACATTGGTCAAGATGTCGTCTATAAGGGATGTCGTGGAATCTCCAAGGCTTTGACGATATCTCCTACTTGTCGTTGAATAATTTAACGACACTAAACTATTATCGTTAAAAGGAGACCTTTAATACAGCATCTATATAGATGTCGTTAATTATTGTTTTGAATGTTATTAACGATATTTTTGTTAGAGATGTCATTGTATGTACTTTTCAACGACATTTAAAAACTACATGTCATAAATAATATGTCATTAAATGTAGTTTTTCTTGTAGTGTGCACAATATAAATTGCATGTGATATGTGTTATTAAAAAAAAAAAAACTGTACTAGTAATGATGCACACCAATATTACACACACACAAATGTTTTGATAGTGTAAATGTTACAAAAAATAGTGTGATAGAAACAAAAAATAAGAACACCTACACATTTACATGAAAATCTAAGACGAAAAAAACCACAAACAGAGTAAAAAAAATCACTAAACTCGAAAAGAATTATAAGATGATGGCAAATAGAGAGGTTAAAAGCGATAATACTAAACCCTAATGCAATATATTATATATATAGGTATAAACAAAACCTTATAGGCCCAAAAATTACACTAAATGGTCTAAAACATAAAGGTCCGTGACGCGAGGGTGGAGCCCTTGCACTTCTGGTAAGATTAGCGGTGGGCTGTCAGTCTCATCTTTTCGCTACCATTACAAATTTCATGAAAAATCCCACATTTGTTCTTTTATCGTAATTGTCGCACGGTAAGCTTTTTGCATCGGGCTAAAGTAAATTCGGGTCATCATACTCTAATAATAACTTTTGTTTTCTTGTAGAATGGTGTTAGAGGGCTAATGCTGGATATGTACGATTTCAACGATGACATCTGGTTATGCCAAGGAAAATGCGCCGTCGCTACGGCTTTTGTAAGTGTACAATATTCATATAATTATTTTTTCTGATGATCATACAATATTCATATAATTTGTATATGCATATAGTATATTGACTGTCACATACATGAAATTTTTCACTCATGATCTTAATATGTGTAATTTCTTCATAATTGACTAGCAACCTGCTCTTATGCTTCTTGAAGAGGTCCAAATATTTCTGTAAGAAAACCCGCCCGAGATCATTACCATCATCATCGAAGATCATGTGGCGTCACCAAAGGGCTTGACTAACCTTTTTGATGCCGCTGGCCTCAGAAACTTGTCGTTTCTGGCGTCTCGAATGATGAAAGATGGTAGAGATTGGCCAACGGTGAACGACATGGCACAGAAAAACCAGCGTTTGGTGGTTTTCACTTGTAATGCTGACAAGGAGGCTTCTGAAGGGATTGCCTACCAGTGGAACTACATGGTAGAAAACCAACGTTAGTATTTTGTTGCTCCTCTCTGAAGCTATGTAGCTCCATTTGTTAGAATCTCATAAGAAAAATGTAGATGCATATGCATATTGAGAAATTAAATTGGTGCCATAGTTAGCATTTAATTAATTATAGGGCACTGAACACTACTTACACTAATGTAAAGTGGGTGGAGTACATTAATAGAGTCCACTTTCTAAAACTTATGGTGCTTAACACTAATGGTATCCCACATATTGTTCTTTAAAAATAATATTGAAGCTGAAACGAGCGCTTCTATTTATCCTCGTAAGGTTTTAACCCCATTTATACGCATCAAACTTTAATAGGCAAAATAAAATATTTCTTTTTCTACTTTTTTTTTTTAAAAAAATAAAGAACCACAGTCACATATCAACTTAAAAAGAGTATAGGTTTTGAATAGGAATAAGATTATATACGTAACGCCTCGAAACTTAATTAAGTATGATTAATGTGACAAATGGTGAATTAGTGTGTTAAATTTGTAATTTGTTTTTAATCTAATTATTTTGTGATGATTTCTCAATCGATTTGAATTTTAAATTACCTTAATTATTTTTATTATTTATATTTGTCATTTTAAATTTTTAAAACAAAACAATTTATCAAATGCCAAATATGTTCTTTTTGTAAAACTATGGATGCACACGGTTTTCTCTTTGATTTTACTCTCCCTCCTTCTATTTATTTCTCTCTTTCCCCTCTTCTCTCCTCACCTCACCTCACTTTCCCTCAGCTCTCTCTCTCTTTTCTTCCACGCTCTCTCTCTCTCTTTCTCTTCCTCTTTGCGTTTTCCCTCTCTCCCTCCTCTCTCTTGATTCAAAAATTTTGAATCCAAGCTCTGATTTTTGGCTGGATTGGAGGTCAAGGAACGTGATTAAGCTTCCATAAACTCGTTTTAAAACTCCGATTTGAGGTAAATTCTTTTATTTTCAAATGTTCAAATTTTGCTCAAAATTTTCTAAATTTCTTTGAAACGTTGTGATTCAAGTTTTATGAGCTTAGAAAACCTTAAACCTAAGTTAGTAGAACTCATAACATCTAGAATCTAGGTTTGGTTTGATGAAAAATAGATTTAAATTAAGTTTTTTTTATTTTTCTCCATTTTTCTCATTTTTGGATTTCTTTAAAAATCTTTATGCAAATCTTGTTTAAATGTGTTTAAAAGTGTTTTAGTATATGTTTCTATCATATATGAATGTTTTCTATGCTTGAGAATTGAGAAAACATGTTGGAAATGAAGATTTGAGCTCGGAAGGCTAAAGTTTGAATCAAGAATTTTTCAGATTTTTTTAGTTTGACAGGCCAGATTCATGAGTCTAGCAGGCGCGACTCATCCCTTCGGCAGGCCAAACCTAGGAATAGTTCGATAGGCCGGTTCTGGTTTGCCGGTAGGCTGAACTGAACAGTTCGGTAGGCTGAACTAGGGAATCTAGTAGGCCCATGGCGTTGCAAAAATTTGTCATTTTTTGTCCTTTTTACTGTTTTAAACCCAAATTGAGATTTTAACCTTATAATATGATTTTATAGACACAAATGGCACACTAAGATATCATGAATAGCTCAGTAGTTTAGAATGACCTAAGCTGGATATTGATGAACTTAGTCTATATTTAGGTCGTTTGTGGTTTCGTGGAGCTAACGTATAGTGAGTTGAAACTGCGGTATTAAGTCACAATGTAGGATATCAAGGTAGGACTTCTACTTCTTTCTTTGGTAGCCAGGTTTTTAAATAGTTTTGGCTTTAAAGATCTTTTCAAAATGTTTTCAATAAATGATAAAATGTTTTAAATATTTCCAAAGGGGGCCTCTGGCCACAAAATGACTTCTTTCAATTTTATGTTTAAGGAATGATAAAAAAAAAGAGTTTCTTAGTATTTTTCATTTCTTCTCTAAGAATAAATGTTTATAATAAATCAAATAATAAATGTAATTGAGAATATTCGATAACATGTGATTTAAATAATAATAAATGCACATAAGGGCATGATGTCATAATCAGAGATCGAGTCATGTAGAGTGCGACCTTAGGGGTAGGTCCTGAAACCCAGCTGGGCTATTACGATGGTGACTTATATAGTTTGCCCGAAAGAGACAATAAGATTCTTTCTAGATGAACAAAGAACCTTTTTGGTAAGAACAATTTAAATGAATTATTTGTTCATTTATTTATCAAATTTTGTTTTCTAAATACTTTTCTGAATGCAAAATTTTATATTCGATTTAATGTTTTTTTTTTTAAATTTTAGTCCTACTGAGCCTTCCGCTCACATTTTCTTTATCTGTTTTAAAACCTTTCCTCTAGGTGGATTGCAGCTTAGGATAGACAGGGAGGCAATTGGGCAACAAGTGAGTCGTAGGAATACCATTTTAGGGCATTGCTTTATATAAATCAAGGCTTGTCTTATTTAAACTCTTATATCTCATATTGGATTGTGATTGTAACATTTTATTGTTGATATTATATGTGTGCACTAATGTGGGCCTGGTAGGGCCTGGCTTATGTTTATCTATCTTTATTACTTTATTTCCCAATTAACTGTTTTCAAAATAACGATAACTGTTTTAAAATGTTTTAAACCATCACGTTTTTCAAAATAACCCAAATTATTTAATTGGTGTTTTTAACCAAAAATTTGCTTTGATTAAATTAATCCACCACGTCACCACCAGTACTACGGGACGTGACAATATAGTATTTTCATTTATATATATATATATATATATATATATATATATAAACACTACTATTCACCGTACATCATGATCTACATGTTTCTGATTACTATTGTTCACTGTGTATTACTTCTCATTAAATCCTTAAGATACAAAATTATGGCCAATATAAGATATTATATTCTATTACTTTGTGGCCAACATGACCATATTGTTGATAATACCATCTTTTATAGATAAAACTATATAGCAACAGATCATATATTACTAGTGATCATGAATAGCATTTAACAAAAAATACTATAACTTGATTGCACGCGTTGCAGACGGGGATGATGGGATGAATGGTTATTGTATAAAACGAGCAGAGTCATCTCCTATGAATTCGGTGAGCAAATTCTTGGTGCTGATGAACTACTTTCGCAGTTCGTCCACTATGATTTTTGCTTGCAAGGACAATTCAGCTCCGTTGCTTGCATGTTGAATACTTGTTTTAGAGCAGCAGGAAATCGGTGGCCAAACTGCATTGCTGTCGATATTTATGCGGTATATATATAGTTATATTATGTTATTTGAATAAAATGATCATTACTATATTCAATAATTAATCAAATTAACGATATGCATAGCTTAAAGGAATAATCATATTGATCACGTATGATTAGGCAGTTATTGACAACAAATTGTGTGATTTTTATTCATAAATAACTTTATGTAGAGAAGTGATGGCCATGGGGCACCAGAAGCCGTCGATGTTACAAACGGTCGTCTGATTTGCTGGTGTCCAAATGTCTTGCACTGCAAGGTTCTATTTTTTTCTTTCATTTTTTTTTAATATTTATAATGTGTCAAACACGTTAAAAAAAGTAAAACACAAGCGTTCGACCTTTTCTATAGTATTGTTACTTAAAATAAGTGCCGCCTCGTCGTATAAGTATAGCCTTAGGTAGCCACCGGTGATCTTATTAATTTAAAAAAAAAAAATCTTATAACAAAATTTCGTTCGTCCTTTTTTATTTTCTTTAATTTTCTTTTCTATATGCGCCAGACTCTCTCTTAATTCTTTGTTTGGTCAACAAGAGAGATATTAATTATTTTTTATTTGTTAACCTACCTATTCTCAATTTTGAAATCCTGAACTAACACGTTTATTAATCTGGTTATTATCTGCAGCCAAATATGAAACTTGGCCGATGTAATGAGTCTTCGGGTTATAGCTGTTGTTGAAGTTGCAATATATATATATATATATATATATATATATATCTATATGAGAGAGAGAGATCGTGCAAAGCATTTGGTACACTTTCTGCGGCAATTTTATTGTTATAGATATTGTATTCAATAATTTGTATCTTGTATACAATAACTTAATACTGCACTATAAATACATGTATATAACTTATAATTCAACCATATCAATTTGTTATAAATGAGAAAATAATTTTAAATTAACTTTATAGCTTACATGCCTAACCAGGCTTGTTCAAACAAGTTGTACACAGGGAAACGAAATATTCTCAACGTAGCTAAGATTTATCAACTGTCTATACACATATATATTTTTGAAAGTAATTGTCTATATACTTCAGATAAAAAGATTTCCGCTCTTTATATAAATGCTACAAAAATAAAGCTTGAATTGATTTATGTGACCTAAAAAATATTTGTAGAAATATCACTGTCACATTATTATATTACAAATGGTATTCTAAATATACCATATGGAGGAGTTTGATGATATGAGGATGTTTGGCAAGCATGGTTGAACCAACTTTTTGGTTACCAAATAATGTAAAGCTCTCACATACTACAGTAAAAACAAAAAGTTGTTACAATGTAAAGCTTTCATATGCTACAACGTTTAATTTGGTTCTACTCGTGCTTGCCAAACACCCTAGAGGTTGAAGGAACATGTGAAATTTGAAGTGATATTAAGGAATAAAATCATCATGATAGTAACTTTGCTTAAATAAGTATGGCATGCACTACAATTCTTTTTTGGATTATGACAGTTATCAATCCACCTCTAAAAGGATGGCATTCAGCATAAAAAGCTCTTTTTTTAAAGCAATAAAGGTAGAGATATTTATGATTTATGATATACTTTTTTGGTTTGGATTGATTTGTGCTATGTCTAAAAAAACTATGTGTTGATTTGTATTACATCTAAAAAACTATTTAGTTAAATACCACAAATAAAGATGGCAATTAAATTAAAAGGACTATTATACTCTTAATGGCCATAAAAAACTCTCTTATTTTTATAGAACCTAATTTTTGCTTTAAGGGTATATTTTGTATTATAAATTATAGTATGATGATATGACGTGATATTTTTTACAATTATTTTTTTAGTTACATAAATCAATCTAAACTTTATTTTTATGGTATATGTATAAAGATCCTAGGGATAGCTATAAAAAAACAAAATAAAAAGAGCATAGGCCGGCCTGGAATCGATAGGCTGGGCTCAAGGCTAGCTCACAAATGCTTAATGCAGTCATTAAGAGTTCTGTCGAGTAAGTTAGATAGTATACTACTTCTTTACTATTATTATTGTTTACTATCACTTATTTTTTCTTCTTTTGATTCATATTGTCTCTCTTAGTCACAAAAGGCTAAAATATCATTGGATAACACTTATTGTCTTATCCAAACTCAAAATATTTATAATCAATAATATCTTCATACTTTTTAAAAATAAAAAAATATGTTTGAAACCTTTTTATAGAAATGGAAAAATTGAAAAAAAAAAAAAAAAAAAAAGAGGATAGAAGTGATATTTCTACCGGGTTTAGTACTAGAGACTTTAATTACAGCTCAATCTTCACGATTCACTATTATATACTATTTATGTCTATATTTGAAGACCAAAAGTTCAGAGACGGTACATTGACGAAAGAGCTCAAATATTGTACACAGGTCAAGTTGTGAAAAAGCGTATATATTTAACATTATGCACGGCTCAAGAAACCTCAATATTCAGCCTTTATTTTTAGGGGTTCAAGGTTTATGATATATTGTGTCATACACATCTATGAAACAGTAATCCTTTGGTTAAAAAAAAAAATCCTTCTGATAAAGCACTCCAATCAAAGCATTTGTTTTTTATGGAATCAAAGCATTTTTTGACATTTAAGAAATTAATACCACAAATTACGACTAGTTATAGGTGGGTTAGGAGGAATCCCACTCGTAAATGCGTGGATGACATTCTGATTTAAAAATACAATACGATGACCCTGGCATATTCCAAAGCAATTTACTGAGCCTCTAATGAAACATAAATTGAACACATATCCGGAGATCACATGTCATACATATATGTATGAAAATTATTGTATTTAGTTTAGCTAATTTTGGATCAAGTTTTTTTTAATCAAAATAAGAATATTTCATAGCTAGAAAAATGTAATCTTGATTCAAGCGTTAGATTCCAATATTCCAATTACAATGCATTCTCCCCTAAGTCCTAGCATTTGACTGAACAAGTCGAAGGGACGGTTAAATAATATTTTTGCTTTTTTTTTTTTTTTAAAGTTACAAGAAAAAGAGATGCGGCTTTACAATAAGCGTTTGGAACTTTTTTTTTTTTTTTTAAAATGGAAATTTCATTAATATAAGAAGATTACAAACTTCGTTGCACTTGACCACCCATATAGGAAGAATTTGATCTCAACCATTGATTAGATGCACTAATTAGGACAAATGAAGTACGATAATAAATTTTAAGTAATGAGACCCAAAGCGAAGAGATCTGTTGGACATATAAACTAGAGTTTGATCATGCTCATTATAAAACACCATAATAGTCGATGAATTAAACCAGTTAACTGAAAGTACACCCTCCTTGTCGAAGGCACACAGGAGACTAAGGTCTAGCCGTACATTTTCACACCTTTTGCTAATAATAAGTAGGTGTGACAAACAAATTAAATCTAAAAATGGGGAGTCCACTTTTGTTATTACGTCAACAACGCCAATACGCACAAACATCATACTATATAGATGCGACATAAAACCTATCGTATTTATTCTAAGTAGACAAACACAAAATCCAAACAAAAACAAAAATGGGAGACAACACCATTGCAAGAGGGATCCCATTACCTCCATCATCTAGCCTCCTTCTGCCGATTACCATCACATTTAAACATCCGAAGATGACACCCTTCTTTTCCCAACCGGTAAACCATGACCACAACCCGCCAAACCTAGGCCAACCTCTACTAGAGACATCACCAACTCCAAGCCCCAGGCTAAGGACTAAATCTTCCCCAACCTCCTCCTTCTTCTAGCCCAACAGATCTCTTCCCCAACCTCAGACCCCTCGGACCCAAGCCTATTTGTCTAACACCCTTCCACCTAAATCCCATCAGTCAGAATCCCCTCCCCCTCTCACCCCAACGCCCACAGACATATCATGTCAATGTTATACCTTGGCAGTCACTATGCCACCTGACCCAAGTTATAGACCTACATCTATTTACCCTAAGTGTTCTTTAAGCCTAGCACCTTTCCAAGCGTCCCACTTCTCCCACTGATCAGATGCCTAGCGACCAGGCCTAAGGTGGCGTCGGACTCCAACCCTAGATGAAGTGGAAGATGATACTGCTCAAGTAAATACAAAAACCTTAGTTGGTTGAGAGAGAGAGAAAGAAGGGGGAGAGAGAGAGAGCTAATAGTGTGGAACCATATTTTAAAAAAGTTTAAATGAGTCAAAGTAGTTTTTAATTTTTTTTAATAATACGTAATAATGTTATAATGAAGTCTATTATTGTGAACAATCTTGGTGAGCCCAATGGGCCACACCTAGATTGACCAGTTCAAAGAGGCAACACCAACATATATTGAGGTCAAGGCTTAAGAGTGGATGAGACGTGCTAGTACCCTCAAAGGGAGAAGGTGTAGCCAATAAGCGCAAAGGCGAGATAACGATAAGATCAGGTCAACAAATGGTTATATTAAAATTCAAATTAGAAATTAAACTACTAGATTTCCCCTATCTTAAAGATTATTTCGATCATGTAGATTAAGGAAACAACCCCAATTTAAAACGAAAAAAAATCCCTAATTTTATGAATTAAATTTTATTCGAATAACAAGGGCTATAAATAAAGGGTCAAAACTTACAAATTGGGTCTAAGTCTCATATTGAGCATTCTTGTGTGTGTATTCTCTTTTAGAAATTAGTGAATTTTCCTACTCTTCAAAATGGACACAGCTCTTTAATAGGGTGAACCACTTTAATTTCTTGTGTTTTTTATTGATTATTATATTTATTTTATGCAAATGAGAACAAATTACACCTTGTTGAGGATTATGTCCAATACTTTTGTTTGTGAAATCTACCATCAACATGTATAAATGTCTTATTACAACTCTGATACAAGTTTAAAACTCCTACTTCATATATATCAGAGCCATTTTGAAAAGCCAGGTTTTATTGCTTTAACTAGAACCTCTTTTGAAAAGTCAAAGGCTTTTGACTGCAGGTAATCAAAACACTAGTAGATACAGATTTTAAATCTAATAAGTTAAAAACAACTTCTAGAAAACTCTGTTAAACAAACCATAAATCTAATTAATTAAGCAACCTCGAAGAAGTTGCGCATGAAAAATTAGGCGATATCCAAAAAGCCATAATTAATGAACCATTGAATCGGTGGACTTTAATTAAGAAATATCATAGTTTTTATCAATAATCCTCCGTGATTAGGTCGTATATTTTCAACTGGCCTTAAGTACATCTCACCTCACTTGCGAGTCAAAATTACAAGTGCAACTAAAGAATAAATAAATAACACTTGTCTAGAGTAAAAGAAGTTCAATATTACTTCATCTCCTTTAACGCTGATATGAAACCACTAACAAATTAACTCTGATATCAGCATTCATTCTCTCTCTCTCTCTCTCTCTCTCTATATATATATATATATATACGTATATTCAACTAACCTATGTTCCACTGAGTCCATTTCAGTACTCTTACAGTGAGCAGTAAATAGGAACTTTCATATCCACATTATTAAAAGGGGATAGGCTTTGAAAAAAAATTGTCTTATAGAAACCAACGTCGGCTGCAGACGCGGAATATTAATACGTAAGAGTAAATTTATTCGATTTGAACATATACAGGTACACATGTATATATGGTGGAATATTGACTGTACTTTGTAGTTTGCTAGTTTTATATGGATTATGTATCTTATTAGTGAACATTTTCTTTTATTAGATTTTAGGTTGTTTTACGATATCATACATTTTTTTTTCCAAACAGCTGGTTTTAGCAAGGCTTCCTTTTATGAGTACATTAATTTGGGTTGATTTATTTTAGAAGTTTTGATATTAGTTGTGCTCCCTCTTTTCATTTAAAAAATGTTGTAAACATATAATCGTTGGATTATATCATTTCTTTGGAAAGAGTTGATCAGTCTTCATAGGCTTTTACATTAAGCTTCCTTGGATTTTATTCATATTTGCAAACACTTGAAAATATATCAGAGATATTTTAATGTAGTAAAAATTTTTAATAAAAGGCTACAAGATGGAAGGGAAGCTAATTGGGACCAGTGAAGGCGGGAAAAGATATTTTTGGTTTTTTCAAAGGTTAAAATTAAAGGTTGATCAGAAAAAGGAATAAATTTATATATTAGATCTAATATGAATGTATACAAATGATATTAAAAACCAAGTGTATCGTTTTTAAATAAAAATAAAAGACATTATAAAAAGGTAAATAATCCTATTTTAATTTCAATTATATATTCTCATGCCGAGATTTTTGTCTTTTAGAATTTATATGTAACCTTTAAAAAAAAGAGAGAGAAAGAAATTAATTATGTTCTTACTTGGTCATTAAAAATTGTCTTACTTTGAGACATAATTGAAAAAATTTTTAGTTCTGCTACTGAAGATAATCTCTATTTGGAAGAAAATGTATGTGAAATGTCAAGAAAAAAGGTATTATAGAAACAAAATAATGTAAATAAAAAAAAGTGGGGGAGATCAGATTACAACTTTGTAGCAAAGCTTGATGACGTTGATCTCCATAGCAAAAATTAATAATACATCTCTTGAGAGCAAAAACATCAAATCAGCTTTTGTTCTCATTGGATGAAAAATATGAATCAATACCACATAAATATATAAGTTTTGCACGCCTTTTTGCCTATGGATGGAGATGCCAAAGGGCCACGTTCAGAGGCCAAAAGTCATGGAAAAAATTCGTACCACCAGCGTGGAAAGTGGGTTCAATTATTCGATTCATAGGACCACTTAAGAAAGATCGAGGAAACAAATATTAGGCCAAATCAGAAGCACTACTAGCTAGGGTTGCCTCTTTTACACTCTAATGGGTTGTGGGTACAACCAAATATTTGACAATTGAAAAGATGGAATAATATAATAATAGATCTTGAATTTCCGTGAAAGATTATTTTAGAGAGATTGGACGCTAAAGTTGCTTTATACTCCGTTTGGATGAGTTTTAGTTTTTGGCTTTAGGGGTTTTGGATAGTAGTGAAAAAAAAAAAAAAATTCTATCGTTCGAAAATAAATTCCAAAAAAATTGTTAAGGGAAGAAGAAAGATTATTCTCAATTATTGATAAATAAAAAAGGGTATAATATGAAAACAAAGAAAAAGAAAAATAAAGAAATTAGACAAAAAAAATATGGAGTTCTTTCTTCAACCGAAGAAAACCATTTTTGAACCCTCAAAAAACGTAAAAAATATAATAATAATAACAATAGCTTTTGAAATGGCATGCCAAACAGGGCCTAGGATACAACTCATAGACCAATGGGAAACATGGAAAGCTTTATTGTGCATGAACCAAGGAACTCGGCAAAATGATCTCTCAGTAACTTAAGCTTTCAAAGCACTCGATTAAAATAATTCAACTTTTATATTCTGACATTAGAAGCTATGATTTAGTTGGTTCACTCTGTTGGATTAAGCTTTTGTAAGCAAATTGTTGCTCCCATAGCATCAACAAGATATGTTGGAGCACCATGTCAGAGGGAATAAAAAGATTTCCATGAAAGGTAAATTTTGAAGGCCTTTTTACTAATATAAAAAAGGTTGCTCAATATTATAATTAATCCGGATTAGTCTTTATCTACTTTATTTTTTTTTTCATTTAATCCCTTTTAAAATTATCATTATACCCCATTCAATTCAACTTTATTTGATTATTCGTATCCACCTAGGATATAAAGTTTTTCTTAATTGAAATCTGTACTAAAATAGATGCAATTAGGATTGTGGAAGGAGCATCACATACTTTGAAGGATTATGTTTCTTTTTATAAAATATTGAAGTTATAAATTTGCATTAAACGGCTGAAAGAATATTAGATGATACATACGTTTACAAATACTAGTGCAACATCTACGTTTGCAATGTTTGATTCTACTTTGTAGATCCAACTCTCTCTCTCTCTCTCTCTCTAGAGTATGAAATTCTCTTCGTTTTAGTTTTTGTTGATGATATGACAATAAGTCAACTAATTACAACCTAACAGGTTGGCTCTTACGTGATCTTCCACTTGAAAATCAAAGAGCAATAATTTCCCAATAAAGGGGTCTTTTGATTTCCTTTTGGTTCCATTGGATTATTCTTCAATTTTTTTTTGGGGAATTCTTGAGAAGTGGATAAGCCTGCCTTTTAAATTTTTTCTTTCAATATTGTATATAAAATTTTATTAAAATTATATATTTCTTTCTTTCTGAAATTATATTTTGGCCCCTAAAATTATATTATGCACACTTATAATTCTATATCTCCTTCCTTTAATTTTTCTTGATAATATTAATTTATGCTCCTTGTGACTAATTTTTTTGGCTTCGTCTTTATTTCAATGTATTGAGAAATGTTGGCATCAGTTGATTCACGATTACAATAGATACATCTACTTGGAATATATAGGAGGAGGAGGAGGAGGAGGAGGAGGGAATAAATGTTGGCATCAGTTGATTCACGATTATAATAGATACATCTACTTGGAATATATAGGAGGAGGAGGAGGATGAGGAGGAGGAGGAGGAGAATTTAAGGAGTACCACAAATTCTCTTTTCCAGCTAATTATGATCAAATAAGAATTTAAGGAGTACCACAAATTGGAAATAAAAAAATCAATTGTTGCACTCATTTAATGTTAGTTCCATATTAATAGTATGTTTTCCTATGCCTAATCAAAGTATACATTGAATAGAAGAAGGAAAAATTCAAGGTACATATAAGTTGTTTACTTAATTAGCTTAAAAGATTCTCAATCAAAATCATTATAAACCCTCGCTTAAGTATTTACTTTAAAATTATAATATACTGTCATAAATTGACTTATATACCCTGTGAAAAAATTTTGCGATCATTTTAATTTTTAAAGTAAATTGTAAAATATAACAATGCTAATCTTAATTAAAATAACTATTATAATTTTAGGGTAATAAATAATAAATACAAAGTTGTGTAACTAATTTTTAGAAAATTAAAATGGTGTGAAATTTTAAGCTAAATGAATAAAAAATTAAGTGTCAAAAAGCTTAAAGTATATTAATTCATTCTAATAAAAAAATTGTATACTTATTGTATTAAAGTCAACACTAATTAAAATAATTATCATAACACTATAACAAACAGGGTCTTTTGCGACGATAAAAAGTTGTCGCAAAAGAAGGGAAGTCGTCGCAAAAAAAATTATGATGACATGTCGTCACCAATATGTTGTCGCAAAAAACTGACCGTAAAATAATTTATTTGATACGACATGAGTCGTCATATTTATATTAGCAACGATAGTTGTCGCAAAAAGGTTGTCGTAATTATGTCATCAAGATCATCATTAGTATGTTGTGGCCAACATTTTTAGTGACGACAATTTCAAATAATGTTGTCGTAATTTTGTGTTTTGATGTTGACGTGACATCATTATTTGTGACTTCTTTATTTTTTGCAACGATAATGTTGTCGTAAATAGTTTTCGTCAACTTTTTTAATATTTTTAATTATTTTATTAAATTTTTAATTTTTTTAATAATTTTTATTAATTTTAAATTCAAACTTTAAATAGAAATAATCGAATTATGATACTGAAAATAAAAATTAATATTAAAAAGTCAATTAATTGACAATACATTGTTTCAATAATAAAATGAAAATGAAACATAATGTGTCAAAATATTAAACAAAAAAGAAAATATAATCTAATCTCCTAAATTTGCAGCACTATTGGTGTCATCACTATTGTCATCAATAGCGTTTGGAGGAGGTGGATGACCTAGACAAACAAAAGTTGGAGGATTCATTTAGGGTCAGGAGTTGGATGTTAAAGAGCAACCGGCCTACTAACTCCATCAATGTCCTTTGGATCTTTAACACATTTATGTTGTATTCGGATGATCTTCGCATAAAATTTTTTACACATGGGTCAACAAGCGTCCAAGATGTTCTATTTGAACGGGAGCTAGAGGATGAACCAACGCCAGAGTAAATCCTCTATGGGAGTGTGGGCCCTACTCTAGTCTTTTGTCTTCTACGTCTACTTAGGACCTGTTCCAAAGTTCCCTCCTCATTAACCGCATGTGTGGCTAAAGAGGAAGTAGACTGTGTCATCTCTCTCCCACTCTATCATATTATACACAAATAATAGTAAAAATATGTTATAAATACACAGACTAATTTGAATAAGAAAAATATAATAATGAAAATTAAAAATAACTTCAAAAGTCTGATGTGCTTCAGGGTTAACCCAAGTCTCCCCGTGACGATGCATGTCTACCTAGTTGTCTATGGCAAACATCGACTGCTGGGTCACTGTGTTAGCCTGTCCAACGATTTAAGTGTATTACAATAGTATATTCTTCGATAACTTCTAAAATTAATTATAATTAAAAAAACTTACTAAACTTCTTGTTGTGATTCTAGGAGAGTGATATCCAACCATGCAAACTTGACCACTTCTAGTTTCCACGATTGTTTTTATTCAAGTATCAGTGTTATTACGTATCGATTCTTGAACGTGTCTAAGGTAAACTCATGTATGCATGTGCAAAATAAAAATACAAAGTTGTACCCATGTACGTTGTTTTTGTGACTATGAAGTCACATATCAAACCAAACCATCTTTGAAGAAAAGTAACAATTTTATTAAATTTTATGCAATTTTATCAAATTGTATTATAATTTTATTGTTCTTATTGTTTCTAACTAAAATTAGTTTCTTAATTTTCATAAACAATAATATTATAATTATTCATCCATTTATAATAACATATAATTTTAAATTCAATTTATTTTTCATATCAACTAATTAAAAACATATATTTAATTAATTAATTCATAAACGATAATATTATAATTATCAAACTATAACATTGAGAAAGGCACAACACTCTTCATTAAATTTGTGAAATCTTTTCAAATTTGTAATAAAAATTTATTAAAAAAGTGACAAATTTTTTATTAAATTTTGGAAATCTTATCAAATTTGCTGATAATCTTATCTCAAATTTTTCATATAATTTAAATTAAATTTATTTTTCATACTAATTACTTGTTAATTAAAATAACATATTATATTATTTTATTTTATAGTTATTAATTAATTCTAAAGAAAATTTTTAGATCTTTTTTAGTTTCTTTTCTATTTGTAAATAATATATTTATATTGCTAATTATTTTTTTAAATTTTATTTCTTTTCTTACATTGCTTATACAATTTTTTGCTATATTTTTATTAACAAGATATGTTGACGATCATAAGAATGAAGACAACTTATAAACTATCTTATATCAATAATAAAAATTTGACCAACAAATAAAAATTCTAACTTAGCTAACAACTTAATCATCCTTTCAACTATATCAATCGTAACAACAAAAACATCTAATTCAATTATAAACTTTCTATATTAACAATTTTACCAACAACATCTCATAAGCTTTCTTACATCAATTACAACCATTACAACAACAAAAACATCCAATTCCATTATAATAAACACAACAACAAAAAAACAAAACCCATTTCAATATCCAACAAAAAACATAACTCAATACCAACACTAAACAAAATTCCCAACACTAAATTTCTCAACATTACACAATATTTTCAATATTTTTCAACATTTTCTAAAATAAAATAAAAAACCAAAAACTTACACAATCCAATACCCACTAAACTGAGGTTGGATTTTTAATGGTTGGCGTCAACATGATGACAGTAGGAAGAAATCCGGTGGAGATTTTTTGGGAAATGGAGAGTTTTTGCAATTTTTGGGTTTTTTATGAGTTTTCTAGGGGATTTTTACAAATATCTAATTCTTGTACAAGAAAATGAGTTTTTTGAAGCTTTTGGAGGCAAAAACATTGGAGGAAAAGAGAGAATTAGAGGACAGGTGAGAGAGAAATCGAAAAACTGGGGGAAGGGGTTTTACGAGCTAGTTCATGCGTAGATTCAGATATAACGTATCGTCTCAAAAAGTCCTCAAAATGATGTTGCTTAGCTCTAGCTAGAAAAAGGATTTGAAGAGGTTTCTAGACCCATCTTTTGCGACAACAATTTTCAAAAGTCGTCACAAAAAATATTTCAGAAACCGCCAAACCCACCGACAAATTTTTCATAGAAATATCAAAAAATTCAACCGTCGTCGCAAATAGGTTTTGAAAATATATCTCTAACACGTCAGTAATAGCTGTATTCCAATGGTTATTTGTGGTGACTTGTCATTGCATATATAAGTAAGGTGGTATTACATTTACTTGCGGTAGATTTTCATTTGGCACTATTAGGTATTCACGACGACATGTTGTCGCAAAACATTCTGGGATATTTTGTGATGAAAAGTCGCTACTAATAAGTTATTGTATGCGATGATATATCGTTGCTATTTTTATTATTTGCGATGGCATATTCAAGATAAATAGATTTCTGATATTTGCAATGAGTTGTGTGCTAATAATTAATTATTGCGATGATAAATGTCGTCACAAATAATGTCATCGTTAAAGGCCACATTTGTGGTAGTGTAATAGTATGAGGTTGCCTTTGCATTTTTACCTAGCATTCCAAGGTAAAACTATCAATGGTTTATGGTAGGGGACATAGGATTGACAATCCTATTATTCATTCTCAAATTTGTGTGCATTCCACCGATCCCACTCCCATAGTGCCATTCCAAATAAAAATGAATATGTGTATAAAAAAAGATTTAATTCTCATCCCCATCCTCTCTACTCCTGCTATAAAGGAAATGATTAGTCATATTTACTTAATATCCTTAACAAATTTAACGCTATAAGCCAATAATTATTTCATTAGATAAAAAGATATTTTAGTAATTATATTGATAAAATTTATATTCATGGATTTAGTAAAAATTAGGAATGAAATTAGTGTCTTTGTCATTTCTCTATCTAATAGATCAATAAAACTGAAAAAAGAAAAAATGGCCCTTATTCTAACAACTTTGCTTTCTAATCCTATTACTTTCTTTTTATAATAAAATTCTACTACATTTTTCATTTGTACTTCCTTTCTCATTACAAATGCCCCTTAAGATTTATTTTTTAAGACACAATAAAAGATAATAAAGATTGAGATATCCCTCTTAGGAAGTGTGGTTAGAACCTATAGTTGGAACCAATTTTAGTTAAAAATATTATAGCATGTAAAGCTTTATAATGTATTAATTTTTTTTCTTTTTTACTGTAGTATGTGATAGTCTTTCACTGTTTGTTTGTTAGAACCAAATGTGCTAAGGAGAAAGTGCAACAATTTATCCAAAAGCTTGATATTTTTCCCTTTTAACTATTTACAGCATACCCACTTCTTACCCAAAAGATTCCATGATTTTACTTTTTTTTTTCCTTTTTTCTTTTAATCATATGGCTACATATAACTACTACAAAAAACTGGACTTTTAGTCACAACAATTTTTATAAAAACTTTTAGCCACGAAATATTTTTGTGACTAAAAGCCTGTTAGCTAAAAGTTCATCATAATAAAAATTAAACTAAATTTTATGACTAAATATATATTATTTACAATTATTTTGTTATGACTAAAAATTTTAATAAACACTATTAGCGGCTAAAAATTCAGTATTTTACCGTGAACGTGTAGTACAATGGAAAGTATCCAACGTTTATCCAAAAGCTTGCACAATTGTTTTAACTGTCAGTACCATACATAACATGTTAAGGAAAGTACCCGGCATTATCCAACAGCTTGCATGAAATTTCCTTTTAAAAATGTACAATTCTTATCGTTTATCTCACGATTACCAACAAGCTAAACTTCTGACAGTAACAAAGTTTGTCCCAGAAAAAACAACAAAACAAAATTAAAAACTTGCAGTAACCCTATTTTCTTTCCCGCTTGTACGTAAGAGAAAAGCTTCTTTTTTTGTACATGTCATCGATAATTACATTGCATGATGACCGACATTGTCGAGTACAGATTTAGTTTATGTTATCCTCATCTTTTATTAACAAATTCCGACAGTAACATTCTTTTTTTCCAGAAAATTAAGCAAAAAAAATAACACTATAATAAGAGCAAAAGAAAACATTCCCGACTCTGGATGAAATCCCACTCTTTTTTTTTTTTTTTTCCGGGTTTAAGATTCTAAATGAAAAACTTAAAATTACATTTTTTTTTTCCTTTTGTTCTATCCTTGAATCCCTTTTTCAAACCTTTCATGAGGAGGTCAAGCCTCCCTTGGAATGTAAGTATACATGCCTTAAAAGCAGTGTTTACCGATGAAGCAATGGATATATCAATTTTCTTTGTGACTCCAAAGTTTGATTTCAAAATGGCAAGGCAAACCATTGGAACGTACAGACAAAACTGTGGTCCAATACTAATTTCACGCACGCTTATCTTTTGGCATATTCTTTCCCAAAACAAGCAACAACTTTTTGCACATTTGCTCCCTTAACTTTTTGTATATTTGCGATGTGGTCATCAATTTTTTTTTATGGCAATTGACTCTATAAACTTACTAAAGTGTGACAATTAAGTCCTAATTATAAAATCCTTCAAAATTAGGACGGAAACAATTATTTGAGATGCACGTGACCCATTTAAAAACACCTACGTATCTCATTTAATGCTACTAAGAGTCAAATTATTCAATTGCATGCCCAAAATTAAAAAAAAAAAAAAGAAATTATATTGTCAATGATATTTTTAACACTTTTTTTTGTTTCTATGTATATTTTAATCATTATAATGCTCAAAATTACGTATCTTTCCTTTTAAATGGGTCACGTGCACCTCATGTAATTGTTTTTCATCTTAATTTTGACAAACGTCAGTGATTAAGGACTTAATTGTCACATTTAGTTAAATTTAAGGACTAAATTGTCATATTTAATTAAGTTTTGAGACTCAAATGCCATAAAAAAAATTAAGGATCATATTTTTAAAAAAAAACCTAAATTTTAGGGCGTAAATGGGACGAAATTAAAAAAAAAAAAGCCACGTAAATTCTAAAAAAAGAATATACACACACACACACACAGAGTCAGAGACACAACTGCATGGTGCAGTCCCCGAATCGCTCAAAAACGCACATGATAGGGCCACGAGAAGCAGGGGTAGAATTGTCAAATGAAAGCGGTTAAAACGAAGCAACAGACGAGAAAAAGAGTTGGCTGGAAACACGTGAGAGAGGTGGGTTGAAAAGAACACGTGCGTGGGAAAGACAGTAAAAAATAAATAAATAAGATAATTTCACATTTCAGACATTTTTAGTTTATGGAAAAATAAATAAGACAATTTCATATTTTAGAGACATTTTGAGTTTATGGAAACTAACGCCATATTTTGGACGTCTTCGAATTTGGACCGTCAATTTTTTTAAAAAAAATTTAAATTTCTACTGCCTCCGAAATTGCCTAATTTACTTTTTACCCTTTATAGATGATCCAGTAACAAAAAACGAATAAGGCATTATGTTTAAAAATATAAAGCAAATTCTCAAACTAAACTACAAAGGATAAATTGGTAAATTAATGTTCCATTGCACATTTATATATAACTTGAAAACAATAAATTAGTTAATTCATTGGGCAAAAGTAATTGTTATCTGGGGAAAAAATAACAAATTTAACAAGAATTCATATTTCCGTAGTATAATTTTGGAAACATGCAATACCTAAAGGTATTTGTTTATAAATTCAAAATGCAAGATATAAAATAAAAAGCATCTAAATAGTCAATAATAAAACTTTTGTAATAGAACAAAACAATAACCTATCTTTACCTATAATACTCTATTTTCTTGAATCTAATTTGAATCGACAAATTATACAAAAAAAAAAAAAAAAAATTATGTATAAAGTTTTTTTTTTTTCTTAACGAATGCTAACCAGAAAAATATTTATATGACCAACAATGTATATAAATTTTTTTGGTGGAACAATAATGTGCATACATGAGAATGGTATTATAATTATTACTATTAATAAGGGCAAAGAAAAAAAAAAAGGAATTGTGGGATGCAGGGTTGACTGGGGACAAGAGGGTCGCAAAGAGGCATGGTTCGTGGGGCGCACGGTCCCCGAACCCTGTTCATCTTAAAACCCAATTCCAAATCCAAAAATCCAACCCAAGCGTGTGTCTATGCACGTGTATCTATATGTGTGTACATGAGTGTGTGCCCTCCAACTGTACGACACCGCCTTCTCCGCCATCCACTCCCAGTACGACTGCCCCCCATTTTTACTCATGCTTTCGCTGTCCCTTTGACCATCTCGTCTTTCTGTAAAAAGCCTAAAAGCTTTCTTCTCCTTACCAGGAAACGACAATAAATATCCTCTGTGAAATTTGGTCCACATCTCTAGACTCAATTAAAGATGTAAATCTTGGAAAAAAAAAAAAAAAAAAGGAACTATGTAAATCTGGCCAACATGTGACTGTTTATATCAGTAGGAGGACGTTTTCTATAGCCTGAAGAGGACGTTTTCTATAGCCTGAATTGCCTATGTAATACGGCATTTTTGTTGTGATACACTAATGTTTTACTACCAAGAGATAAAACAAGAAAACACAAATAATTGATAACTGTTCATATTGAATATAAGTAATATATATTACATCTTTTTGTACCCAATACAAAATTTTACTGTGATAAAAAAGAAGGTTATTAGATATATATATATATATATATATATATCATGCCTATTTTTTTTGCTCCATGAAAAAGATCAATCCATGTATGTTAATATTGTGTCACTATAATAATTAGGCTCTCCACACTCAACATATTTAAAATATTAAAAAAAATTCTCACTGAAGGTACACTCTCATTTCACATAATAGGTAAATAGATTTATTTCAGTTGATTTATACCATGGTTACTGGTTAAACAATATTGTCTTTTCAGTTTGGTTGAGTTCTCTCGATGAGACCTAAATATAAAAACTATAAGATGCAACATATGATCAAGGAGTAGAATGTGTGATGTTGAGCTGTTAAATCTAGTGAAATTTAAGCCAATTCGAGTCATTGCATTTCCAGCTATTTCTATTATTCCTTTTACTTCAAAAGTAATAGGGAGTTTGGTATTGTTAGTTTCAACCAAAATTTCTGGTTGCTGTGGTGTCGAGAAAAACAAACTACAGTATAAAACTTTCATATACAACAGTTTAACCAATGCTTCCAAATACCCTATAATATTATTCATTAATATGGCTGTTTAAGAAATGAAGCCATGCTAATATCCTCTTTAGAACTCATTACTAGTACGTT
This sequence comes from Artocarpus hirsutus, assembly GCA_946598075.1. Classification (NCBI taxonomy): domain Eukaryota; kingdom Viridiplantae; phylum Streptophyta; class Magnoliopsida; order Rosales; family Moraceae; genus Artocarpus; species Artocarpus hirsutus. The sequence goes on along the minus strand of CAMOHE010045301.1, from coordinate 25,175 downwards.
GTTTTATATGGTTGTTTGAGTAATTAATGAACAAATTAGTAACAATAAAGAAATTACTGGCCGGTGGTGATAGATAAAGATGATGAGCTAGCATTATTGTACCATCTGGTGCCTAGTGGGTGACATTATGTTCCTTCTTTCAACTCAAGCCATATCGATTGCAAATGCGATCGACTGTGACATTGACAAAAAAAAAGCGACTTCCATGCCACACCAAGTTGAATGGAACAGTGCAATATCCAAAAAGCACTATTGTTCCGGGGACTTTTTGTCATTGTCATGTTTTCCATTCCACCCTTCCATTTCTCTTTGTTCTTTAATAATGATTAACATTGTTATTATTATTAGGGAAAAATACTGCACCTTCAGTGTTTGAAGAACATCATTTGGTCGTTGGCACGAATACAATTTTTTGCACCTTTTGTGATGGTATAATAGGATTCTCAAGGACAACAATGAATATACAGTAGTACTCTCATATATACATATAGTTATATATAGACTTGTTTTTAATGGTCATTAGGGGCGTTCACGAAATTCGTGAATCCATGAAATTTAACGTACTCAATCCAATCCGAAGGTTTTGAATTGAATTGGAAAGAATTTTGGATCGGTTGCAAATTGATAAAATCTCAATTTGAAAGCTTTGGGTTGGATTACAAATCAAGGAATTCTCAATCCGTCAATACGAAATTATATATTTTTATATATTAATATTTTATAATTTTAATAATACATATTTATATTAAAAAAATTCTTTTTTCTGAAAAAACTTTCTTTTTAACGTTTTCTCATTCAGTCAAGCAAAATTATTATTTTTGATGATAACACAACTTGTGTTAAAAAGGCCTAACCTTCCCTTAAAAAAAAAGGGCCAACCCAATAATCACTCGTAACAAAATTCTTTTTTTTTTTCCTTTGTAATTGCTGCTGTTGTTTTGTTGGTTTGTTGTGGCCGATTTTGGCTTTTTTAATGAAGCTCTTGTTTAGCAAAAAAAATATTTTTATTTTTTATCTCATAGTTCAATTCACAAATATGTGAATTGACTGTAAATGTTTCATATCAGATTGGGGATTGAAATTTTTCTAATCTAAAGGTTTTAGATCGGAATGTAGATTGAGTTTTCTCAATCTAAAAATTTTGGATTGGATTGCGGATTGATCTTAAATCCACAAAATCCAATCCTTGAACACCCCTGATGATTACATTTCTAATAAGGATATGTTTTAAAACAACAGTTGATCATGTGACATGATAAGAATGTTGGGTTTTTTATTTTTCCTTTTGAACAAAAATAACCCTTTTTGGATGTGGCCCATAATTCCAATTTATTTAAAAACAGTTATAATAAATTTAAAACTGCTTTGTAACTGCCCATGGTTATTACATATTTAAAATGTATTCTATGATGGATAGTGTCCAGAAAACAAATTCCAAATTTATTTAGGTCCCCTAAATCTATAATCTCACTTGAGAAAAATTACACCATCGAATTAGGGATTATTAAGATTTGGAAGAGCACTCAAATTAGAAAACATAGACAACACCATCATTCTTTGACAGACAGCAATGGCGGGAGGTAAGGATTTTCACGTTTCCACATTTGATCTAAATGTTATTTGGATATTGAAGCATATTTAGATAATTTAATTTATCTTACATTTGGCATCAGAGCCTGTTTAAAACCTCTGCCTTGTGTTTTGTATTTGTTACTATTTGGAAATATACTGTATTCATAACTCATGGTATCAAAATTTTTGGGTTTTTGAATGGAGAGTTTTTTTAATGAAAACTAAGATTAGAAATCATTTAGATGTTAAATTTCTAAGTTTTTTGCAATTTGAAACGTCGAAAACAGTGTCCAGATGGCTGAAAACTCGTTGGGTCTGCAACTGGTTCGTAAACGGATCAACTGGGTCAAGAAGACCCAGTTTCATGAGGAAGACAACGCCAAAAGATGACATGTCGTTTAGCCTTATTCTTGGCCAGATAACAAGTTGCTTTGACCATGCTTGTGCGTTTCAACCGAGTGAAACGACATGTCGTTTCAAGCCATAAAGCTCAAAACGACATGTCATATGAACCGTGTTAAGGCTGCGTTTCATGAAGCGAAACGACGCGCGTTTTGGGCTCTTAATGCCCAAATGTCACATCATTTGAAAAAGAGTAGAAAACCAAAAAAAAAACCCTGAAAAAATGATTTTCCAGATCTCATAGATGGATGTTTTTGAGAAAATTTTTCATGAAATTTATGATTTTTGAATTTTATAAAAATTTTCATGATATCCGCTAATTTTGATATTTTCATGAATTTTTTTATAAATTTGGTATAATTTGTGAAATTTTTCATAACTTGTAACATTCATAATTTAGGTATTTGTTATGAATATTGTATCATTTTTGTGTGGATATAATTTTGTATATTTATATACAAATGTGATTCAATATGTATAATTTTTTAATTTATGCATAATGAATATTAGTACATAAATTATTGATTCTTTGTTCATATTTAATAATATTACCTTAAGTAAATGCAATTTATTTATGAACAAAAATTTAAAATAAATGTCTAGTGATCTATACAATTTTAATTAATTAAAGTGCAGCCACATCAACTTTAATTATATAAAATTATATATTAAGTAGTTTAGGATCACATATAGAAAAAGGGCATTAATTGTAATTAATCATAATTGATATAATAAATTTTATCCCACGGAAATTTTTATTATATTTTTATGATTAATTAGGATAGAATATCAAATTATATTTTTTAATTTATCCACAGGAATTAAGAAAATGAGCATTATTTGATAGTTTTATCATAAGGTTATACATGGATCTAATTGAATTAAAACTTTAGTTCACAGGCAGGTTTTATGTCACTAGATTTATGGTTTAGAGCATGATTTACATTGGTAAAGCATGATATATGTTTGTTAGCCTCAATTTTCACTGAAAGCATGTATTTTTAACTTTATGCAGTTATGCAACTTGTGAATTTTGTTGATATGAAATGTGATGTTCCCAAACTAGTAGGTGATAACTATAAAGTCTGGAAGGAGAGAATCCTCCTTCATTTGGGGTGCGTGGATATTGACTATGCCATTAGGAAAGATAAGCCAATGATTACTCCAATTAGCCCTCCAGATGAGCTTCCTCTTTATAAATGTTGGGAACGGTCTAACTGCCTCAGTGTGATATTCATAAAGACCAAGATTTTAGCTAGTATTTATGGCTCGATTGAGGAGCATAGCAATGTCAGGGCATTGTTGAAGGCTATTAATGAATAATTTGAGTCTTTAGATAAGGCACTTGCTGGCACCTTGATCATAAAGTTTACATCCACAAGGCTTACTAGAGTGAGAAGTATGCGTGAGCACATCATGAAGTTAAGAGATATTACGGCTCAACTAAAGACACTTGAGGTTGAAATGTCTGAGGCCTTCTTTATGCACTATATTTTGACCACTCTTCCATTAGCATATGGACCTTTCAAAATTTCCTACAACACCCATAAGAAAAAAAATGGTCAATTAATAAACTGATGACCATGTGTGTTCAGGAAGAAGGTAGGCTGATAATGGAAATATGTGAAAGTGCTTTGAATGTAACGTAGGGAAGGGACAAAAAGCAAGCCAAACCAAAGGGGAAAGGTAAAATACCACCCCAAGGAGGAATCAAGAAGGAACCTAAGGAGTCCAAGTGCTTCTTTTGTAAGAAGAAGGGGCATATAAAGAAGGATTACTTAAAGTAGAAATGGCTTGAAAAGAAAGGTAAATCAATCGCATTTGTCTATTATGAATCTAATATGGTTGATATGGTTTATAATACATGGTGGATTTATTCTAGATCTACAATCCATGTTTCGAATACTTTGCAAGGTATACAAAACCTAAGGAAACCAACACAAAGTGAGGAAGGCATCTATTCTGAAAACAAGATACGATCACATGTGGAAGCCGTTGGGACATGCACCTTAGTTTTAAGTAGTGGTTTTAATTTGCATTTGGAAAGGACATTTTATGTACCAAATTTTTCTAAAAGTTTGATTTCAGTTTCGAGACTTGTATCATTAGATTTTTCTTTTAATTTTTATGAAACATCTTTCAGTTTATTTTATAAATCAAATCTTGTTGGAAATGGTACCTTGTCCAATGGTCTTTGCTCTATTGATTTGCAAAACGATACCGCTTACAATACTATGCATGTTCATGCTGGCATAAAGCAATGTGTTATAAATGAGGATTTCTCTATATTATGGCATCGGAGATTGTGACGTATTTCCATAGAGAGGATTAAGAGATTGGTAATGATAGAGTACTCAATACTCTAAATTTTACTGATTTTGATACTTGTGTGGACTATATTAAGGGAAAGCAGACCAACAAATCCAAGAAAGGTGTAAAGAGGAGTACAACCATGTTGGAAATCATACATTCTGATATTTGTAGTCCAGACATGGACTCACATGGTTTGAAATACTTTATCTCTTTCATAAATGATTACTCATGATACATGTATCTCTACTTCATAAAAAGGACGAAACATTAGACGCCTTTAAGATTTTCAAGGCTAAAGTAGAGAAATAATGTGGAAAGCAAATTAAGATCATGAGGACAGATAAAGGTAGGGAATATTATGGTAGATACACTGAGAATGGATAGAAGGCTGGTCTATTTGCGAAGTTTCTTCAAAAGCATAGGGTAGTTGCTCAATACACCATGCCTGGTTTCTCGAATCAGAATGGTGTGTCAGAAACAAGAAACCAAACATTAATGGAAAAGGTGTGGAGTATGCAAAGTAACTCCAATCTTATAAAGTTCTTGTGGACTGAAGCTTTAAAACAGTTGTGTATATATTAAACCGAGTTCCAACTAAGGCTGTCCTAAAGACGCCATTTGAATTATGGAAAGGTTAGAAATCGAGTTTGTGACATATACGCATTTAGGGATGCCCATCTGAGGTGAGAGTTTACAACCCACAAGAAAGGAAACTGGACCCAAGGACTATTAGTGGGTATTTCATTGGATATGCTAAAAGATCCAAGGGGTACAGATTCTATTGTCCTTCTCATAGCACTAGGATTATGGAATCAAGAAATGCAAAATTTCCTAAGAATGATTTAATGAGTGGGAGGGATCGATCTTGGGACATCGTCCCCAAAAGGGATCATTCTGAAGATCAACCATCTTGCTCAAGTAATAGATTGATCATCATTCACAACACCCCTCAAGTTCAAACAGGTGTTGTGCCACCAATCATTGAAGTTCCACTCAATCCGATGCATCAAGTTGTTCAAGAATTGCCAGAAATGGTTAATAACCAGTTGATCAACATGTTCCTCAGGAAAATGTTGGTACAACATTGAGGAGATCTACTAGAATAAGGAATTCAGTAATACGTAGTGATTATATTGTATATCTGCAAGAATTAGACTACAATATTAGAGCCGAAAATGATCCTGAAACGTTTTTACAAGCCATGAGTTGTGCAGAATCAAAATTCTGGTATGATGCTATGAAAGATGAGATGGATTTTATGGCCTCTAACGGAGTCTGGGATCTTGTCAAGTTGTTTAATATGTAAAAGCCATTGGATGTAAATGGGTCTTTAAGATCAAGAAAGACTCACTAGGTAACATTGAAAGATATAAGACAAGACTTGTTGCTAAAGGATTCACTCAAAAGGAAGGGATTGATTATAAGGAGACCTTTTCTCCTGTGTCTAAGAAAGATTTTTTCCACATTATTATGGCATTAGTTGCACATTTTGACTTGGCATTGCAACAAATGGATGTGAAAATGACCTTTCTCAAAGGAAAACTAGAGGAAGAAGTTTACATGAAACAACCAGAAGGATTTACCTCTAGTGATGGTGAGCATTTGGTGTGCAAGCTTAAGAAATCCATATATGGATTGAAACAAGCCTCCTTTCAGTGGTATTTGAAATTTTATGATGTTATCTCTTCATTTGAATTTGTAGAGAACATTCTGGATCAATGTATATACTAGAAGGTCAGTGGGAGCAAAATAGGTTTTTTTATCCTATATGTGGATGACATTTTACTTGCAACCAATGATAAGGGTTTGCTATATGAAGTGAAACAATTTCTCTCTGAAAATTTTGACATGAAAGATATGAGTGATTTGTCTTATGTCATTGGCATTAAGATACATAAAGACAGAATTAGAGGTATTTTAGGTCTGTCTCAAGAGACCTATATCAACAAGGTTTTAGAGAGATTTTGGATGAAAGATTATTCACTAAGTATAGCTCCCATTGTCAAGGGTGACAAGTTCAATTTGGACCAATGCCCGAAGAATAACCTTGAGAGGGAACAAATGAGAAACATTCCATATGCTTATGCTATTGGAAGCTTAATGTATGCTTAGGTCTGCACAAGATCTGACATTGCATTTGCCATTGGGATGTCAGGAAGATATCAGAGTAATCCAGGTTTAGACTACTAGAAAGCTGCAAAAAAGGTGATGAGGTATCTTTAAAAGACCAAAGACTACATGCTTATGTACAAACGAACTGAGAATCTAGAAGTGATTGGATATTCTAACTCTGATTATGCTGGATGCCTTGACACTAGAAGGTCAACATCAGGATATGTCTTCCTTTAAGCTGAAGGGGCTATTTCATGGAGAAGTACAAAGCCAACCTTGATCACCACTTCTACCATTGAGTTTGAGGCTACCTTGCATAGTATATGGATGAAGAGTTTCATTTTTGGACTTAGAATTATGGATTCGATTTCTAGGCCATTGAGGATATATTGTGACAATTCAACTGCGGTTTTCTTGGCTAAGAACAATAAAAGTGGTAGTTGAAGCAAACATATCACATCAAGTATTTAGCCATAAGAGAACGTGTTAAAAAGAAAACAGTGGTTATTGAACGCATAAGCACTAAATTGATGATTGTAAATCCTTTGACAAAAGGCATCCACTATTGAAATTCAAGGTTCATGTAGAGAAAATGGGACTTGGTTCCCTCATGTGATTTCTTTCGTTGTAAGAACGGATATTAATTCAATGAAACTCTGTTTGTGATGTTTTCTCATATTTGATTTCCTTTGTGTACACATCCATCTAATTGAGAAACAACAATAATGATTGGACCTAGAATAAACATAAGGTTTATTCATTAAGTAACATGGGCTAGTTTTAAGATATATAATAAGTTGTGAGACATTGAAGATAATACTCGTGATTTTTAGAGGACCTGTCACCATAATTCATATATTTGTTTCTTATTAGTATGAATGATGGAATATATAGGCCAAGTGCGAGAATGTTGGGTTTTTTATTTTTCCTTTTGGACAAAAATAACCCTTTTTGGATGTAACCCATAATTCTAATTTATTTAAAAACAGTTATAATAAATTTAAAACTACTTTGTAACTGCCTATGTTTATTACATATTTAAAATGTACTTTGTGATGGACAGTGTACAAAAAACAAATTCTAAATTCATTTGGGTCCCTTAAATCTATAATCTCACTTCAGAAAAATTACACCATCAAATTAGAGATTAATAAGATTTGGAAGAGCACTCAAATTAGAAAACATAGACAACACATCATTCTTTGATAGACAGCAATGGCGAGAGGTAAAGATTTTCACGTTTCCGTATTTGATCTAAATGCTATTTGGATGTTGAAGCATGTTTAGCTCATTTAATTTATTTTACAAAAAACTCAACCTCATTGTGTCAGGATATTTTTTGTTCAACCATTCACTTCGTTACAATATTTAGATTTATAATAAACGACTAATAACAATGGTACTTGTTGGAAACGTAACTATAAAAACCACGCCCATATATATAAACAAGTGCCAAAAATTGTAGCTTTATTTTGTAAAAAATTATATGTAACAGCAAATTTATGAGATTAATTGAAATTGAAATTTAGTTTACATTTTTTTTGAAATATTTTGGGAATATCAAAATTAGATAGTAATTATTATAATGATATTCATATTTTATATTACTAAAAACAAGTGGTAATCGTTATAATGACATAAATTTTTGCCCTTTGTAAACTATTTTAAATTTTTTGTTATATTTCAACATGATATTAGAATTTTGCTTCCGGTCTTGCATTTTTCATAGCAAATCAGATTTTGACACACAATCAAAATTAGCATGAAATCATCAAGCGGAATGAATAATACAAGTGATAGCTAGAGAACAAGAATTAATAAAAAATTTTGGATTCATTCTCTATTATATCACGGTTTCCAAGCTTATTACGTGAAAAAGCATGTTCATGTCCAATAAAAAATAATCATCATGTTGAAAACTAAAATTTGATTATTTGGCATTAGTTGGTTTTAAGTAATTTTTTAGTTAAGAATTAAACAAAATTTTCACATAGTATCGTAAAAATAAAAAATTATTGTAATAATTTTTTTTTACATGTTATAAAATTAATAGTTTTAAGTAATAATTTTAACCATTGTTAATTAATGGTTGCGTATAAACCATGGGTGAAATTAGTAGACACAGTTGACAGGGAAGCTTGCACTTTCCGTACTTCTATTACCTGACTCAAAGGGGCAAGATGTGAGAGAGATTCTCTGCTTTTTCACTCTACTTGCTGTGTGTCGTTAAGGTAGATGTATCAACAATCCACAGTCACAGGACTCCAGTGGAGCCCACTTAATCAACATCGTCCACTTAAGCGTGGGACCCACAAGGTGAACAACCACCGTTTACCCACACGAGATTGTTTTTTCTTTTTTTTTTTTCTTTAATTTGAATTATTTCCCTTTGCTCGGATAAAGAGGTCGCGAGACAACCTGGACCCCGCACTTTCCTTTGTAATCTGTTCATCTTTGACCTTTGACTGCCCACTTATCATACTAATAACAAACAACTCAAACCTAATTAATTCCCATCTACTTTGCCATGGTGCCATCAAACTTTTGCTATATCTCTTTTCCCTCAACGTAATTATGGGTTTTCTCAATTTATTGCCAAAATACAAAATTTATTTCACTCCCCTCCGCCCTTTATTTTTAAACTCTATTTTCGGCCAAGAAATGGTAAATGCTCATTTTATAAGAATTGCATATTCGCTTCCTGATTTTCTTTTGTTAATATTCTGCACGCCTTGACTTTCTTTTTCTTAAACCTTTCCCTTTTGTGAAATCATGATGGAGTCCAACCTTGCAACATAAATGGAAGAGTGAGAGAAAAGAAAGTTGTCATCTTTAGGTATATGGGGTTCGAGAAGCGTGTAAATGTAATATAGGAATAAAAAAAAGGAACTCTAGTTGGTGCTGAATTAGCACAGCTAAAAGGTTTCTTTTTGGCCATTAAAAATACAAAAAAAAAAAAAAGATCAAAAGTTCTTTTTATTAATAAAAACTTCTTCATTTTCTTTTCAAGTTATGAAGATTATAAACCACACTGGTACAATTCTAAACTGCTTTGTTTTTGAACTTTATTATAGAGAAATTTAACCATTGATTTTAAAATTCTTCAAACCTGAAAGGGGTTATTCCTAAAAGAGAAATTATCAAAATGAAGATAATGTTACTTGAATTAAAATACAGAAAAAAAAGGCTTTGACATCTAATACCATTTGTCACTGTAATTTCTTGGGGACATAAACTCCAAAGGAGGACGTGTTGAAGATTGAGACTAGCACTATTAAAATGGATGCCCTTTCCATTCAATTACGAGACTAGATTTGATTTGCCGTCTCATACATGTCATAACACAACGTTGTACACCTTAGACCTATATATATATATATATATATATATATATATATTTTCACGTCACCTAAAAACAAAGGTCCACATTTCCAAATCCAATCTTATAAAATTAACAGCCGAAAGAGACTTAAAGGATAGGGGCCAAAAGTGAAAAGATGAGAAACAAGGAGGGCAGAGGAGCAAAGACCAATTCCCTCATTAAGTGAAACGATGCTCAATCAATCTCCACAAACAGTAGTGGACAGCGAGTCGCATAACATTATATCAAACCCTTGACGTAAATAGGAGTGAAGGAAAGATTTTCTTTTGGGATTTGAGAGAGAGATGTCCGGTGGGACCCAAACCTTGGTCGCACATTTTCGCTTTGACCAAACTCCTTAAATAGTCCTAAGTCCTAAGTCCTAACTCCTAACCCAACCAGGGTTAGTTAATAGCTGTTTTTATTTTTTCCTTTTATTTCAAAGTTACATTGTTCACCACACGTGTGCCTAATTTTGAGTCAGACGAAAGCGCCAGAGGTGGTCAGCAACACAGCAGTGCACAGCAGCAATATCAGAAAGAGAGAGAGAGATAATAGTCCTTGTTTAGGCCAAACTGTTGTTTGGCTTTTGGGTATATTATGTCCCTCCCTTCACACTTGGTACAAGAGTGAGCTCTCTCCCTCTCTCCCTCTCTCTCTCTCTCTCTGATACAAACAAAAACCAATCCAAAACCCAAAACAGGGAATTTTGCAGACCCGTGCTCAGAGTTTTTTCAGTCTCAGAACTCAAAGTTCCCTCTTTCCCTCCATTATTAATTACACTTCCAACACCCCAAAAGCTCCAAATCCCCTTTCTCTTCATTCTTGTTCCTTGTAGATATAGATATTGATACATATACACAGAGAAGAGATAAAATAAGCAGGAAAAGGAGGGACGTTAATATTATGCCGGGGAGTTTAGAGCCGTTGGATTTGGGGGTACAGATACCGTACCACTTCAGGTGTCCGATCTCGCTGGAGCTGATGCGAGACCCGGTAACCGTTAGCACCGGTCAGACCTACGACCGAGCAAGCATAGAGTCCTGGGTGGCCACCGGCAACACCACGTGTCCGGTCACCCGAGCCCCTCTCACCGACTTCACTCTCATCCCAAACCACACTCTCCGCCGCCTTATCCAGGACTGGTGCGTCGCCAACCGCTCCTTCGGCGTAGAGCGAATTCCAACGCCGAAGCAGCCCGCCGACCCGGCCATGGTCCGGTCTCTCCTTGCCCAGGCCTCATCCGACTCCGCACCAGTTCCCACTCGCCTCTCCGCGCTGAGGCGACTCAGGGGACTCGCCCGCGACTCCGACAATAACCGCTCCGTCATTTCGTCCCTCAACGCCCGCGAAGTCCTCTTCAACATCGTCTTCGCCTGCTCGAGCTCGGATTCGTCGGAGTTGGGCCACGAGGCGCTCGCGGTGGCGGTTATGTTCCCGTTTTCGGAGGTCCAATGTGCCGCCGTGGCGTCCGAGCCGGACCGGGTCGCGTACCTGACTCACCTCCTGTTCCACTCGTCGATAGACGTCCGAGTCAACTCGGCGGCGATGATCGAGATCGTCGTCGCCGGGACGCTGACGCCGGAGCTCCGGTCTCAGATCAGCAATGTGGACGAAATCTTCGAGGGAGTGATCGAGATTCTGAGGAGCCCGATCGCCTACCCTCGAGCTCTTAAGGTCGGGATCAAGGCGCTCTTCGTGATGTGCCTGCTGAAGCAGACGCGTCACAAGGCGATCGCAGCCGGAGCGGCGGAGGTCCTGATCGACCGGCTGGCGGACTTCGAGAAGTGCGACGCGGAGAGGGCGCTGGCGACAGTGGAGCTCCTCTGTCGGATCCCGGCGGGGTGCTCGGCGTTTGCGGGGCACGCGCTGACGGTGCCGCTGCTGGTGAAGATAATACTGAAGATCTCGGACAGGGCGACGGAGTACGCTGCGGGGGCGCTGGTGTCGCTCTGCTCGGCCTCGAAGCAGAGCCAGAGGGAGGCCGTGGCGGCGGGGATTCTGACGCAGCTGTTGCTTCTGGTGCAGAGCGATTGCACGGACCGAGCGAAGCGAAAGGCGCAGCTCTTGCTCAAGCTTCTTCGGGATTCGTGGCCAGAATATTCCATCAGGAATTCTGACGATTTTGCTTGCAGTGAAGTTGTGGTACCCTTCTGAGTTTTTATTTTTATTTTTTATTTTTTGCCTCCTTAATTTATTTTTCTTCAGTCTAATCTGAATTTTTCTATTTCAGTAAGGAAAAAAAAGAAAGAAAGAAAAGAGGGAGACAAAAGAACGAAAAGAACAAACTGAAAAAAAATTCAGGTTTTAGATTGGTATATAGAGAGATTTGTATTTCTGTATGTAATTTTGTATGTAAGAATATTTGTTGGAAAGGAAAATTACAAAAAGTAAAAAAAAGATCTGTGAATGTTGTTCATCATTGTTATTGCAATTTTTTTCTTATTAATTGGGGTAATTAGCTTAACAACTAATTAGGTAATTAGTTTGAGAGTTCTGTTTTGAATTCAAGTCGTTTGGTGGAATCTTCTGTGCTAATGGGAGCCGTCTGGAGAAAATGTCTTGTGCCCAGCAATGGGCACTTGGTTGAACGACAACATTTCTGACATATGATGGAAGATGGGAAAAAAAAGCATATCCTTTCCTAAGTAACTTTATGTTAAGCTTTTTGCCTTAAAAAATACACAAACTATCTTCAAAATAGGTGGTGTGTTTTTATTTATGTAAGAATAATTTAGTCATTTTAAAAGTTAAAATTAATTATTGATTGAAGTAAGGTATAGATTTGTATATTAAATTTAATCTAAAGTATATATTTGATGAGATCTAAGTATAGTTTTTGAATTAAATAGAGAAAGATAAATATCTTTTTTTATATCCCTTCGGTGTACAGAATAATAATGTGGAAAAGCCGAATTCATAAGCAACCAAAGTCGGGTTTTTGAACGTCCCATGTAATGTATACAATCTGACCCGTCTGAAACTCCCCGAAAAAAGCTGAGGCAGACCGAATTATAGCAAGAAAACAAAAGGCCCAGTCACGGTCCCCAAACGTTCATATCTAATTGTCAGGAAAAAGCAAAATGTAACAGGCACAAGACAACACATTCATCACCCAACAATTGTTTTACAAAAAAAAAGATAAAAATAGAAATAGATATAAAAATAAAAATATTAAAAATTTTTGAGGTTATCTTATTTTTTATTTGAGGGTATTTTGATAATTTTTTAAGTCAAAATTGAAGATTAATTAGGTAATGGTATAAATTTATGTATTAAATCTAATCTGAAGGTATAAATTTGATAAGATAAAAAATCGAAGGTCTATTATTTGAATAAACCTAAAATACATAATATAAAAAGATAAAAACCTTTTAAAAAATTCCACGCCAAGTGCTGTTCATGACACAATTTTATTCAGCCTTTAATTCCTTTGGAATTAGAATCTTGGACCAAGGTTTTGTGGCCCTTCTCCTTGAGATTTCTTCCATTAGAATAATTTGAACCATTACAAAGAAGATTTCGTACGCAAAACTCAGTGAGGTTT